>CABFWB010002604.1:7874-61649 GCA_902151455.1 Timema bartmani | reverse complement strand
ACAGACAGACAGACAGACAGACGGAAATTCAAAAACCACTTTTTCGGATTCAGGGAGTCATGAAACGTCAAAATTCATCAAAATCTCGAGTTCGATTTTTTTGACGATCACCATACTTTCTCTACCTGTAAGATAGAGAGAAAGTAAAAAACAATCAAACTATAAGATTGATAAATTTTAAATTAAATAAAAGTTTAGATATTTTTATTTTCTTTAGTTAATTGTGATTGTGATTTTATTATTATTATTATTATTGTTGTAGTTGTTAATTTATGGAGGCGTTGATTAATCAAAGTTATAGAAAATCTAAATTGTGATTTATTTCAAAATTTCAAATATTAATTTGTCCTGAACCCAAC
The DNA here is from genome assembly GCA_902151455.1 of Timema bartmani. NCBI lineage: Eukaryota > Metazoa > Arthropoda > Insecta > Phasmatodea > Timematidae > Timema > Timema bartmani. The sequence continues at coordinate 61,290 of CABFWB010002604.1, read as the reverse complement.
CAATGTGATGTGCACCTGTTTTTAAATCTATTACTATGCTAAAATAATTCTATAAATTAAATCACATACTATTTAGATATTATATATTTTTATGAACACAGCCAACATTAAAGTGTATAAACTAATGTAATTTTAATATCAAAAATCGAAATTATCTTCAATATATACAATTATTTGAAAAGTTGTACATGAGGTCCTATTAAAGTCATGCATTTTCTAACACTGTAGTATTTGTGTGAAAAAAAAAACAAGTCTCGGAATTTCTTTTGATTAAATATATTATTATTTTGTCACTTCTAACATATGACTTTTTTTTTTAAATTGATAAAATTTTCTGGAGAACATATAAATGTAAAATATAACTCTTCTATGGAGAACTCTTTTATTTAAATATAACTTTTATTATAAGAACATTTTGATTTAAATATAACTCTCATATATAGAACTCTTTTAAATTAGATACTTTGATTTAAATATATAGGCCTATAGCTATTCTTTGGAGAAGAATTTCATTTGAAATTGAACTATTTTAATTATTATTTTAGACTATAAGCCTTGTTTTGTCTAGTGGTCATAGTTCCTGGCTACAGATAAAAAGGTCCCGGGTTTGATCCCTGGCTCTTCCAAAATCTATCTGTAAAGCAATGGGTCTAGAACGGGGTCAAACTCAGGCTCATTAGGACCAATGTGGAGCTATCTGAATAAATAAGTAGTAGGTCCAGCTTATAAAACCGCTATTAACAGCCTGAAACCTCGTTGTGCTGACTAAATGAAACCCTCTATCCACTAATGTTGGTACTGTCATCGATAACGGTGGTGGTCGCTTTGTTGGTATAGTTTGCTTGCTGGCTCACACCATGGATTTTGTTAAAAGAATGATTCTAGCCTCATAACCTAATTGTTTACTAAAATTACACTGTTTTTTTCATCAGAAATATCCTAAATAATACAATATTAACAATAAATATTATTATTCTTTAGTTAGGTGGGGTAAAGTTAGCTGTGGGCCACATCCCTTTAGTGTGCATAGTGATGCATTGGAACAATTAGTTGCCGTTATTTAAATATTTAATTTAAATCATAATTATATTAATTATTTATTCTTCCCTGAGTAAACATTTGAGTTGATGAATATTTACTTGCACACCTTAAATATCAATGCCATATTTCCTCAAGTTATATAGATCACTACATCTAACTTTTAGAGCAATAGTATTAATGTTCACAGATATGAACTAAGTTCGTTGTTGTAAATTTTCAGGGGAAATAAAAATATTATTAATGTATCTTTTGTTTGGATTTTAAAATATATTTTAGAGTCTCGGTGTCTTAGAGATGTATCTAATAATGTTATTATTCTAGTTTCTGGCTCTTGGGTTTTGAAAAATATTAAAAATATTTTCTGCAACTCCTCAGATAATTAATTTTTAATAACGAGTGTATTTGGAAAAGTGGTAAGAATTTATATTTTTATATTATATTGAATTAAAATTTAACTTAATCTCACCGTTTGAGCCTATTTTCAACTTTAATCAGAGGTGATATTTGATGGCCAGGAGGCCTACAAGCTACTGGATAGAGTAGCAGGGAAAGAAACAAAGTTAATGACTTAATATGTTTCATTACACCTTACAACCGATAGGCCTATCACCACCAAAAATAGGTTGGCGTAAATAAACAAATACTTTATATTTTTACTTATTTCTTTCTGCACGCTATTATTATATTATATTTTATATTAATACAGATTTTTTCAAATGAATTTAAAACAAAATTAGGCACACAAACCATAATTTTGAAACAATTTATTAAACCTGTGCACTAATTACAGATACAGATTAATCTGTAATTGAAACAGTGGTGGATAATACTTACTCCGCTTGCAGCATACGGGTAATAGGTCATTCATTACTTTGTGCTGAATGCATGAACATGAAATAATGATAGCTCTTGGAATTTGTAAAGTTTAAATCTGAATACTTTTCCATCTCTACACCATGAAACAGGATAGTGAGTGAGTGTGGTTCTGTATATAATAGCAAAGAAAGTTTTTAGCTCTGTCAATCCACAATTCCTGTAGTCACTTTAATGTCGTTGATACAGGCCTCTTGATCAAATATATGAAAGTTAGATCTCTGTTGATGAATCAAAACTATGGTCAAACAAGTAGATTGGTATTACACAAATATTTTAAATAATACTAAAAATAAATCCACTTCGTCTTACCAAACGTCCGGGCTGTCAACACTTAAGATGGGAGTGTAGGTAACGCAAGTTAAGGGTAGTATTTTTGCAGTTTTTAGATAAAAATTTTTTTGACCAAAATAAATAAAATGTTTCTTCAGTAGACCAGTAGAAACAGAGAGTTTAGTTTTATTCACATGATGATATCAACAGTTGTTAAATATCTTTCCAAGATTATTCTGGAATTTGATGAGAAATTTTCTCTTTATTTAAAATGTTTATAATTTAATGCTGCTATGCCTATGAAAAATATTTAAGAACTGTTGATATCACCGTGTGAAGAAGAATAAATTATATGTTTCTGTTGGAACAATATTTAATTTATTTTGTCCAATATTTTTTCTATAAAAACTTCAAAAACACTGTCCCTAGTTCACATTTCCTACACTACTACTTTATATACGTATAAGTGTAGGGATTAGGGAGATATAAGTATATAAATGTACCCGCATTTGCGTGAGGGAGAGTTTGAAAACATTTTTCAACAAAAATCCACCTTTCATTCTAAGCCAGACCTCCCTACCACAGGCTAAATATACCAGATGAGTCTAACATTTAATCCACGTGCCCACTGATAAAGATATTAATAAGTATATAGTTTGTACTTCAATTAATTGTATAGTGTAGAAATAACCGCCTTCCAGCTTAATTACATAAAACCCATATCGGTGGTCACATGGCCTAGCGCGTCACTATCATGTAAGACTGGATTGCCACTGACGGAAAGATTTGGACTTGAACACCAGTTGGGCATATTGAGGGTGGCTTTTTCTAATTCAGTTTCCATTTACCTTACAGGCAAATGTGGGTACATCTCCTCCAAAATTCTAAGTGTGGATGTCACGTCTAAGGCCCGAAGTCCAGCCAGTTCGTGAAATGACCGTCCACTTCAAGCTTTGGCCACCCAAACCAGCCAAAGCGGTGAAATATAATATAATAATTTAACAGCAAGTCAGGCTTTGGCCACTGGCCAGCCAGTTATAGATATGGCCGGGGGAAAAGGCCAAAGAAAAGCTACATTATTATCTTTATTAATTAGGTTAGGATGGATTAGTCACAAAATGACACTAGATATGAATTAACAATCACCTCAGTAGCAAACCTGGTACTACACTAAACAAAACAAGGCAAACCTCTAATAAACATGTCTTAAAAATTTGTGACCACGGGAATTAGGGCACTGTCGTGGTAAATTCGCGCTTTGACTGGCCAGGATGCGAATTAGAATTTCCCGCCATCAATATTTCGTTATTTGGCTGGATCACCTGGCCAATTTGCGAAGAATATTCGCTAAGTGGCCAATTTCACAAATTGGCCGTGTGTAAAATCCAAACGGTTACTAAAGAGGCGATGGAATGAAAATCAGTTAAATACGAATGTGACAAATATTGATAAAAGACAACAAGTGTGACAAACTTTTAGATTCCATAGGACAGACGGTGATTCTCCTATGTCTAATTTTTTATAAAACTTTCTAATGAGAAATTCTATTATTTAGTTGCCAATTATGCTATCTCAATCCCAGTTAGAAAAAATAATCAAAATTAAACCATAAAACGACTAGAATAAATAATTCCTTTTTTACATTAAGTTACCGAGTTCATGTTAATGGCTACTTCCCCTTAAGTGATCATTACAATATCAATTGAATCTTATGTTATACAAATGGGAATTCATTATAAAAATGATTTGTGTAGCTCGTTTAGATATTATCAATGATAGCGCGTGGTCATAAAATATCATTTGAAATATCAACTAAAGCTATTTGATTATTCGGAAGAGTTTATAGAAGTTTTGCCTAAAAGTAAAAGATTAACAAAACATATCATTCAAATTAAGTAATGGGAAATTATATTTATGTGAGTGTTTATATCTATATCATATATAAATATTTAGAAAAATAGAATGATTTGTTTCAGCGTCACTTAATAAACAGTATTATAATAAAATAATGTACAGTATATTTACAGTTTTTAAAATCCATATTATATTTATTTCTAATTCAATAAAGCTTTGAAAATACAGCTCATATGCTGAAACGCTTGATTGGTTATATATTCTAGACATAATAATATTAAATGTTTATTTTAGGTTATTAAATTATAGATAAGGTTCATATTAATTTTGTGAAGTCCCGATGTCTCCAAAAATAAAAATAAGATGTTGCCATTTTTTAAATAATACTTAGCACCGCCTCTTACTACCCGTTGGGGTTAAACGCTTAAGTACTATTTACTATGGTGGGTTAGGAATTGGGAGGGTTGAATATAGAAGAAGTGAACCCGCATTTGCTGGGAGGGTGAGTATAAAACCTTTTAGGGAATCCCACCCCAGTTCATCCGAGCGAGATTCGAACCTCGATCTCCTTGCACGCGGCAGTCTAGCTCAACACGAAACTTGCGCGTTAGCTAACTACGCCACCAGGGTGGGTCATTTTTTAAAAACACGTTCCTATAGCACCCATACATTTCCACTATTTAATGTAATATGTAGTATTAGCTTTACATTGTTTAGTGCCACGTCTTACTACCCATTCGGGCTATACGTATAAGTATTAATTACGTTAATGTGTTAACTGTGGAGAAGCTTGAAAATAGAAGAAATGTACCCACATTTGCGTGGAGGGAGGGTGGAAAATAATTTACGGGATCCACCCTTAGTACACCCGACCAAGATTCAAAACCCAATATGACCATACAGTTCAGTCTATGATAAGATCATTTAACCAACGAAATAGATCATATTTATTAGGCATCATTAATATAATTACTTTTAAACAAGCATACATTAAAAAATTAAGCAACAAATCCAAATAAATTATATTTTATAAATGATACCTATGTTTAAAAGTTAGTGTGAATATATGGAAATGATATCCAAGAGTTTAAGTGTGACTAGTACCACCCATCCTTTCCATCTGGGAGAAAGCCCATGGGGTCAGAAATGGATAAAAGGGGTGATCTCGCTTTGTTTTCTGAAATTATGAAAGAATGAGCACTATAGATAGAACACTAAATTGGCTAATTAACATATAGATATAATATTAGAAAGTAAATTAGAAAAATACTTACTTATTCTATGGCATTAAGAATTCGAAAGCTCTTTGCCACTATTACATCAACAAAAAATGGTGCCACCTATCCCTATCCTGAGCATTTATATCAAGTCTATCTTATTACACCTTATCTCTTTCAGGTCCATTCTAATGTTATCATCCCATCTGCGTCTAGGTCCTCCCAAATGTCTGCTTCCATTGAGTTTGTCAGTCAACAAATAGAACACAGTTCTAGAATCTTCCATTCGCGCTACGTGTTATCAGCGAGTATTTACTATCTTAGCAATGTTTTGTGATGAGTACACGATATGTAACTCATCACTATGTCAATTTCTTCACTTATCAGTATCTTCATCCATTTTTTCACCAAATTGTCTTTCTAAGTGCCATGTTTTTGAACACCCTAAATTACTTTTCGTCATGTAATGTAAGTGACCATATTTCATTAGTAAACTTGAAAAGTAATCTTTAATTCCCCATGTAAAGAAATTCAAATAGTCATGAAAATCTTAGCTCTCAAGATTATGATTAATCTTGAGTTTTTATGTGGCCTCAATTTAAAAAAGGAGAATTTTACAAAACTAGGTCAGAACTTTCGACTTCAGCTGAAACGTTTTGAGGTTTTTCGTTTAAACTTGATTTATAAATTGTTACAGGCCTTATATGAGCATACCTTAAGGTTACTGTGATTTCATTTCTAGTTCTAAAACTAAGGGCAGTTTCCCAATGGCTAATTTTTGAAATTTAGAAATGTTTTGGAAATGTGTATGACAATAATGTTTAAAATGTGTGTGTAAATATATTATGTGTATATTTATGTATTCGTATATATATATATACATATATATATACATATATATGTCTGTGGAATATTTGATATTATAAATAGCATTGTATGCCTTATTTTTCTGAGAGAAAATAATTTAACTGTATTTAAATAATAGCTTAATTTTGAAAAATTTGAAATTATTTGAAAATATCCAAAATTATGTTCTTACAATGGGATTTCTAGCAAGTGTTTTACCAGATAAATAACAACTTTTTTTGGAGGGAAAAGCTTTCAAGGAAATCTTACGGTGAGCTAATTTTTGAAAAGTTTGTTGAAAATCAGTTGATTATATGAGAAATTATTAACAATAGTGTCACACCACCTATTTTATTTTGTGTACCGCATCTTACTACCCGTCTGCTCTATTATATTGTTTTGCACCTAAAGAGTAGTATTGAGAAAGGTAAGATTTAGAATAAGTATGATTAAGTAAAAAATAACATTTAGGAAAATAAACCTTACAGGGATTCAAACCCTGACCTTCTCATCACTAACAAGGCAGACTTGAAGAGACTGTTTCGTGCCTACGTGTGTGGGTAAGGTAGCTAAAACTGTATTTTACTTAGGAACTTTATTTTTTCATAAATCTTTTGAAAACAATAATAAAAATATTAATAATAAAAAAAACACCTTCATACATAGGCCTATTTTAAAATGAAATGTATTTTGTAATATTTTTACTAAAAGCTTTGGCCTAATTTGCTATCTTATTTTGCGTACCATAATATTATAAATTTGGAGTATAACATTTATAGAAAAAAACCTAAGAGACAATCTCATTTAGAGTTTTACTATAGAAACAACATATATTATTCATTACGTACTAGGAATAGGGTCTATATATTATATATTTAATAAACTCATTGGCATATTAAACCAAAGCCAATTGTTATTTACTTCACTTCTTTGACCATAATATTATTTAGCTCTCTCACCGTAAACAGTTTCCTACAATGACGATTACCGTTTCACTTATCTTACTATCACTAGTTTAAATTACCCTAGGTCTTAATTATAGTAATTAAGTATATCCCGTGCATAAAATGTAGCCGTTAGTGGTTATATGACTCGCTTGATTGAACATCGACGTAATTGTTATTAATTACATCCCCTAATTTTCTCAAGCATCTTCAAGGACAAGTATTTTTTTTGGTTTGAAAGTCTTACCGAATGTTGAGAAATAGACAGAAGCTAGCCAATTGTCTTAATCGTAGTTATTAGGTGGCAGACTGTTTTTTCTATCACATCTAAAAGAAATATACTGCCAAATATGGGTGTAGATGGAGATTATCCATGTAATGAGGTTATAATCATAGACACCTTGTTGAAGGCCATGCACACTTCAAGAAAATGTATAGTCACTCACGGAAACTACTGGGCTTGAGAATTTGGTTTTATCAATAAAATAAACAAAAATCTTTGTACAATAATTAATAAATATTTAGAATGTGGCTTTGTGTGTCAATCTCATCAAGTAAGAAATCTGGAAAGAGGGAACGGGTGTGGAATTAGTTAATATAATAACATGCTATCTATTCTGGCAAAATTATGGTTTTACTCTAAAAGTATTTCTAATTTGGTGAATAAGTGTTTCCTTTTTTTCCATAATTTATATTATTGGTAGCTCCTCACTATATTATGTGTGTATTTATGAACATATTTGATATTATAAAAAAATTGCTATGCATGGAAATTAAATATTATAAAGTTGCATAGTTATTATGGTATTTGAATTAGAATAATTATATAAATCTAAACATTCTAATTTTTCAAATATGTTAATTTGTTTTAAAAATGCTCACTTCTAAAAGTTATATAGAATTTAGTATCTATAATAGTGTAAATTATAATATATCATTTACAAAATAAACAATAAGTTATAAGAGCATATTTTAATACTTATTATTGTATTCACTTCTTATGTTGTGCAAAGAAAAGCAATCTATATCTCCGAACACAAATAGAGGTGACTTTTATTATAAATGCAAATTTATTATTGTTTGAGAATACATTTTTCGAACACTTAGATAAATAAATGGTACTAAACTCCACCCGGACTTTCTCGCTCTATTGCTTAAAAATTGAGATATTTACTCAAAACTCGTAATATATGTGAAACGAAATAATATACACTAGCAAACCCAAGCATAAATTGCACTATACTTATGTAAAACATTTTTTGAGTTCCGATTTAAAATGTATTAATTTTATTTTTAGAGTATTAATGTCCTCGTTTGTATATTTGGACCGATAAAACAGATAAATATTGGGTACACAAGTGTCAACACTTCGTATTAAAATTTCAACTTCCGTTTAGATCTTTCGACATTTTATTCGGTCTTGCACATATTCAGGTCATCGCATTGCTATTAAATTGTTCATTTATAAATTTTGACCAATAGAAAATGTAAATATTGACTATTGAGTCTAAAATGGAGATAGATCATTGTTGTACAAACATTTCTCATAAGAGGTTTAAGGAAAAATAACAAAAAACATTTTGAGACTTTCCTGAAAATTGAAAAATGACACCTGGACACGGGAATCGAAGGTGTCATTTTTCAATTTTCAGAATATGATATCTAGTGGAGTAATTCCCTATTAATAAGCATAAATAATAGCTCTAGCTATTAATTCTTAATTTTGAGACTTACTTATATTTAATTACTTTATGGCATTGCAGAATTATGGCGTTAAGACTTAAGTAGTATCTCTTTACAACTAAAGCTGACAAAATTGTATTAATATATTTTCCAATATCTCAGAAACTGTTGGTTTTATAAAAATATATTTCATATAAAAGTTTTAATTTTTAATATTACTACAATTTTGCAATTATAGGTTATTTAGTATCTCAAATAGTTGCGGAGATACGGAAATCTCAGCTTCTGTAAATTTCCTTAGAAGTCGTTTTCAAGGGAAAATAAAAGTAGCCAATTTATTTATAATCTTAATCAAAGTCTAGATACGAATTTTAATCAAAATCATTGGAGCCGATTTTGAGAAATTTGATTTTTTATCTTTTCACCCTTTATTAAACTAATCTTAATATTAAGTTTAAACAGACGCACAGACAGCATTGCGAAGACCAAGAGAAAGTAAATATTACATTGTATTAATCATTATTATTATTATTATTAGCACCGCGTCTTACTATCCGTTCGGGTTATACGCATTATGCTAATGTGCAATGGTAGGGTGATTATGAGATGAAATGGAGGACCTACAGTTTAACGTGGAATCCGAACCACGGTGGAGGCCTGGCATTCCTCACATTCACAAGTTGTGATTAATACACATCTTGTCAGAGGTGAAGGAAGGGTTTGGCAATCAGATAAATCTGTGCCGGGACCGGGGATTGAACCTCGGTACCCCAGCACAGAAGTCTGACACCTTACCCCTAGACCACCAGGTCACCTTGTATTAATCCCTAGAGTGATTCGTTATTTACAGTTTTAGATTCTACAACTACATAATTTTTACTTTATCACTATCTTACAGGTCTAGAAAGTATTGAGATCGTCATAAAAATCGAACCCGAGATTTTGATGAATATTGAAGTTTCATGACCCCCCTGAATCCGAAAAAATTGTGTTTGAATTTACGTCTGTCTGTCTGTACCTCCGACAAGAGCCTAAACTATTTTACTGGTCGGGCTAAAACTTGGTATCTAGGGTTTTCATAGGGTTGCCCCGAGGGGGTTTTTGGAATTGGATATCTAACCCTAAAATCAATGGTAGTTTACTGAAGGGCAAAAAGAGATAAAGGTGATTTTCTCAAAATCGGTTAAAACGATTTTGATTAAATTTCATTTATGAAAATCTATAAATATTCCAAACAAAATTAATACTCTCAATATTTCGGCAAAATTAATTTAAGGCTTCTGGTCTAATGAGTAAATTCTTATTATTTATCATATCTCCATAATTCTTTGAGATATGAAATTACTAATCATAGCAAATATGTAGGTCTACTTATAATACAGATATTTTATTTGAAAAATATTTTTATAAAACCAATAATTTTCAAGCTATACGCAATTATGTATATATTTTAACTTTTTGAACATTAAAGTTAAAGTATTGCGACCGTAAAAAAAAATCTAACATGAAATGTTGATGGGTGTCTGCGTCTAATTACCCCCCGAACCCTAAAAAGTTGTTTTTGCAATGTTGTCTGTCTGTTTTTCTGTTTAACCCTTAAATTAAGAGTAGATTAATAAAAAGCTAAAAGAGAAAAAATCAATTTTCCCAAAATTGGCTTTAACGATTTTGATTAAAATTCGTATCTTGGCGTTGATTAAGATTATAAATAAAATGGCTATTTCTATTTTCCTATGAAAATGAATTTTAGGGTACTTTACAGAAGCGGAGATTTCCGTATCTCCACAAATATTTGAGATACTAAATAACTTATCATTGCTAAATTGTAGTACTATTAAAAATAAAAATATTTTAATTGTAATATATTTTTATAAAACCAACAGTTTCTGAGATATTGACAAATGTATTAATAAAATTTTGTGAGCTATAGTTGTAAATCACAACTTGTGAATGTGAGCAATGCCAGGCCTCCACCGTTGTTCGGATCCCACGTTAAACTGTAGGTTTTCCATTTCATCTCACAATCGCATTAGCATAAGTGCGTACAAACCGAACGGGTAGTAAGACGAGGTTCTAATAATAATAATAATAATATAAATAATAATAATAATAATAATAATAATAATATTAATAATAGTTTAGTCGTAAAGAGATACTAAAGTTTTAACGCAATAATTCTGTGATGCCATAGAGTAATTAAAAATGTTTCTCAAAAAGCCTGTTATTTTTCATTTAACCTCTTAGGAGAAATGTTTGTACAACAATGATCTATATCCTTCATTTTAGACTCAATAGTCAATATTTACATTTTTTTATTGGTCAAAATTTATAAATGAGGAATTGAATAGCAATGCAATGACTTGAAGATCTGAAACAATTAATAAACTATTAAAATAACCGGAAGTCAAAATTTTATTACGAAGTGTTGACCCTTGTGGACCCAATATTGATCTTTTTTATCGATCCAAACATACATGTGAGGACATTAATTCTTTAAAAATAAAATAATAAAATTTAAAATCGGGACTCAAAAAATGTTTTACATACGTATAGTGCTATTTTTGCTTGGGTTTGCTAGTGTATACTATTTCGTTTCACATATATTACAAGTTTTGAGTAAATATCTCCATTTTCAATCAATCGAGCGAGAAAGTTCGTGCGGAGTTCCGTACTATTTATTTTCATTGCAGTCACAAGTCACGTAGATATTTCACAAACAAGTACGATCATTTATTTACTTAGCAGTTCAGCAAGTGCGTCTGAGTTTAGTTATAAATATACTTAAATTGGTTTATTAGTTTAGTTGCCGAGCTAGTTCAGTCGAATATTCTATCCATCAATTGTTCTCATTTACTCCATCACTAGTTTTTACACCCAAAAGCAACCATTACTTTCTTGTTGGTTAACTATGGCCATCATCAAGATTGTGTGGAATAGATTAAAAGGGTTGTGCAGTGTGTCATATGTTGTAATAGAAATTAAGGAAATGTTTTAGTTCATTGCATTATTTTAAATCACGAATTAGTTCCAATTGTTTTTAAAAGAATCAAACTATCTCATTTGTGTAAATATGCTGATTATTTAGTAATGATTTTTGAAATAAATTCATCTGAGTCTAACTACTCTTTCGGGTTGATTACATAAATATTAATTACGCTAATATGTTAGGGATAAGTAAATTTATAAAATTGAGAACATGTAATGTCGACATACTTGCATCGTTGTGGCAGGAGTGTGGAAAGCCATTTACTAAAAACAAACTATTACACCTATCCGATATTAAAATCCCGGCCTCCCCACTACCATTAAATAATAATAAATGAGCCTTACATGTTGCCCATCCCAGACTATACTTTTATTAAAATACATTTATTTCTAAAAATAAAGCTTTTTGGGGGGGCTCATCAAAAGTATTATTAAGTCACACGAAGTTTCTCAGTCTTCATTCTTAAGATTGGCCGGAGGGTAGCGATCGTTTTCTATGGCATCCACTTGGATCACTTTGAAAAGCTGAACTAGTTCGATTAGTTTATTTGGAAGAATCATTCGACATGAATAATTCATTCATGAACTACACATCTCTAATAAAAACCATTCTTTAATCAAGGTAAAAACATATATATAAAAGTATAAATTAGATAGTGACATATACATACACGCTCTTATTATTATGTGTTCTGTCTTCCAACAGGTACGTTTCCTTGTCCAAATTGTGTCCCCCAACATGTTTCTATAGCAGCTACCTTGTTTATGTCCTTAAAATGCATCTTCTTTCTTTGTTTGAGGTCATCCATCATTGTATTCATGTCTTCCAGGTCTCCCTTTCACCTTAGCTTCTACAACGTCACTCAATAGGCTATTTCGTCATATGATTATCTTGTTGATATTTTTTAGTAGACTAATCTGGTGAATCGCTTGTTTATCATTAATTACATTTTTAAAACCTCTTCATTACTCATATGATCTGTCCACTCTATCCTCTCTATTCTCCTTCAACACCAGTTTTAAAACTTTCTAAATATTTTTAATCTCCTTTTTCCTTAGGGTCTATGTTTTAGTGGTTTCATATTGCAGCTAGCAACATAAAGCCCTATAGAGTCAAAATAGCCCTTGTTCGATTCCAGTTTCCAGTTTCCAGGTTGCATTTTTCAATTAGAATAACATGACATTTAGATAAGGCTATAACCGTACTTAACAACTATAATAGCTTGGCTATTAAGCCCATTACGATATGCGCAATCGTACAATTATTGTCATTGTACCTTTGGCAGAATAAATTCCACCAAAGTTGCAGATAGTTCGTGATCTTATTTAATCGCTGATATGTATCTGACGTGTTCCACGCATCCATCACATTCTCCGTCTTAAAACATGAGTGAAGAATGACCTTGAGCATGGGATGACTCCTAGATAGCTCAGTGATAAGTGCATTGACGTACTAAGCCACAAATCTCGTGTTCAATTCCCGTGAAAAGTGTCATTTTTCAATTAAAAGAATATTAATTCTGTGGTTTGGCTTTTTTTTTTTCAGGAAAATATATATTACGGTATCTTTGATAAATTTCATAAAATATATTAAACTATTTTCCCTTAGAAATTCTGGTTAACGACTTTGACTACGAAAACTTTGAGTCGGAAATCCAACTTTAAATCATCGATCATCTGAGAGCTGAATTTGCTTGACTATCCTCTACGCACTATGTTTGGAAAACTAGACTTATTTTAAATCAATTTTCTTCTTGAGATGTTTAGATAAATCTTAGAAAGTTTACTCTGCCTCTAATCATCTCGATTCTGCTACAATGAGAAGGAAATTATCACAAGCCTAAAAGGTGTTGAAATGGAAATACTCTTTCTTTGGCGACTAGCCAGGATTCAAATATACCAGCGTTTCTTATGTTTCCTAGTAGCTTTATAATTGTCACACAATTTTATGATAATTAAAGAAAAAGTAGTTAGTTTAACTTGAAAATATACATTTTATTTATTCTTTATTATTTTTGCATTTAGGAGGGGTTATATTTTTTGAGGAAAGAAGGAATTTAATGAATAAATATAAGATGTATCTATGAAGACATAATTAAAATTTGAGCATAGAAACAATGGGGGATTGTAGGCCGTTTGATATATTTGTAGGTTGAATGGATCCCACAAATGTTGCTTAACCATGCCTGGTTGATGAGCAAAAGTATAATCTCGCTACCAAATATCTTATGTGTTAGAGAAATATAGGCTTACAATTTATCATGTGATTAGTTCAAATGTGGCATGATGTTTATTGAATATCTTGTCTAAGTGTGCATGCACTAAGGACAACATGTTGTTGATGATACGTACACCAGAGTAGTTTTCATGTTACTGGTCAGTAAGTTGGTTCAAGATTATTAAACCATGTAAAGTGATTCAAAAAGGTTTGTTGGATGTAAAGCGTCGGGTTGCCATTTTAACGGTACGTTTAAAAACGCGGTTGCGTATGCTTAGTTTGAAATGGCTTAAGAAATATCAACTCGACACGACAAAGTTTCAAGGTCAAAATTTCCAACAGTGAAAAATTTTAATGAACTCAATATTCACGGCATATAAACTACTGAGAATTGTACTGATAGTATTGAAGACTGAATGGTAGCTTGAATAAACTCCAAATAGTGTAGACGCGTTAAAGTCATGGATAAAAAGTAATACGAGAGAAATGGTTTTGATCTCATCATCCATAGAATTCAGACAAATGGAGAGTCTTCTTAGGTGTATAACAGCACATGAGATGTAGATGAAATTGTGGGAGAAACACGAGAAAAACTCAGTATCTAAAAATCTTATTCTAACTCCACGTTTTCACAAGTATAGTACGAATCCGAGTAACTCAGTGGTCAAACATGTAGAGAAGGTAAAAATAACATGAATCAATAGCTCAGTGGTCTTGAATAAAATATTTAAAGTGTGGCCATAATGGTGAAGATTCTAGTTAGCTTACCTTCAAAATATTATGCGCTAAAAACGACGTGTAAAAGTGTGGCAGTCACTGATTAAACAGTTGTGAATTTAACTGAATTACTCATAAAGGAAGAAACGAGACTGAGTGAGGATGACACAACGGCTAGTGCCTTTTCAGCTATTACTTGGTGAAGGAGGAAAAATCAAATTTCACTACACATAAATAAAAAGCCAACTCAAGGGCTTCCACTGTGGGAAAAAAGGACATTTTTCACGGAAATTTAGAAACAAAAAGAAAGACTAGGAGAAATGATAAGGAGAGAAATCCAATTGCAACGCAACGTGGCCATTTGAGGCATCATCATGATGTTAAAATAGTAACAGTCGTTTAAATTGGATAAATAAGGATTAATAAGTTAAGATACAGATGGCAGTGTCATACCGTCTCTTGAGCAATAGAGAGAATTGACGTACAGATACATTGGTGATGTGTGGTTGGCCAACAGTGGTGCATCTAGGCACATAAGCTACCAACGGTTCTGGTTAATTAAATACCAAACGATAAACGGTGAAACAGTTTCACTTGGCGACAACGGTGAATTTGATGTGTTAGAGTGCGATACAAATTTATTGGGAAATATGGTGAAAAGCAAGTGGTAACAATCATTAATTGAAATGAGCTTATATTTGCCAAAGATGAGGAAAAAATGATTTTACATTTGTGTCTTGACAAAAAAAAACGGTTATATGATTTTTCAAGGACAATGTATCATATATTAATTAATTAATTTATTTATTTAGTACTACGTCTTACTACCCGTTTGGGTTACACGCTTAAGTAAAAATCACACTAATGGGTTGGGAATTGGAAATGTTGAAATTAGAGGAAGTAGACCCGCATTTGCGTGGAGGAAGAGTGGAAAACCATTTAAGGAAAACCACCCCCAGTTCACCCAATTGACCATCGAATATCAATCTCCCCGTCCTCAGCAGTCTAGCTCAATACAAAACTACCGCGTTAGCTAGCTACGCCAACGAGGCGGGTGATATATCATATAGTCAGCCGTGATGGTGACGTTGCTGTTTTATGCATCAAACAAAATAATGGGATGTGTAAAAAAATCTCATGGTTAAACTCATAAAATATGGGGAAGAAGCATACGTGTCAATAACTCTACAAATGTGGCATGAACGTTTTGGGCACATAAATACAAAGACAATCAAAGATACATTGGAAAAATAAATTCCGTACGGCATAATGTTGACTAGTGTTAAAGATGTTTTCTGAGAATCTTTCAAAATTGGGTAAGCACATAGATACACATTCAAGAAATAAATATCACCCACTTCAATGGCGTGGTTAGCTAATGCTCTAGTTTTGTGTTGAGCTAGAATGACGAGGACGGGTAGATCGAGGTTCGAATCTCACTCTGGTGAACTGGATTTGTTTTCCCTAAACGGTTTTCCACCCTCGATCCACGCAAATGCAGATTCATTTCCTCTATATTCAACCTTCCCAATTCCTAGCGCATTAGCATAATTATTACTAAACGTATAACCCAAACGGGTAGTAAGACGTGGTGATATGTATTTTTACTAAGAAAGAAATATCAAATAAATCTCGACAACCTGGTGAATTAATCCATTTTGATGTGTGTGAACCAATGTCATTGAAATCCCTCACAGCTGCAATTTTTTTTCTATATATTTAAGGACGATGTGTCAAGGTATAGGCATGTGTATTTTCTGAAACACATCAAGTCTGATATGTTTGAGAAGTTCAAGGAATATGAAATAACGCTATCAACCAAGTTTGGAAAAACGATACGTATATGACATACTGATAGTGGCATTGAGTATTGCAGCAAATAAATGAAAACATATATGGCATCGGGAGTCATAGTCATGAAAAACACAGCACCATACACTCCAGACCAAAATAGTAAAACTGAACTTGATAACAGGACAATAGTCAAGAGTGCTTGAACAATGTTGAATGGAGAAAATCTTCCAAAATGTTTGTGGGCTGAGGCAATAAACACAGAAGTGTACATACTCAACCGTACAGCTACAAAACAAAATGCTGAGACAACACTGTATGAGCTTAGGATGAAGAAAAGGCATACTATTGACTATTTAAAAGTTTTTGGTTCCATAGTATACGTGCACGTGCAAAAAACAATTTTTGATGAAAGCTCAATTCAAAGGTGGAGAAAGGGTTAATTGTTTGATACCAATGGGAATCGGCAAATTGCATTTGAATGATTCAAAAACAAAGGGCATCTTAACTTGATGATATGTCATATTTAGTGAAAAAATCCACTGTGATTCAAAAACCATAAAAATTGAGGTAAAACTTACGAGAAAACAAGTGAATCAACACGAAGCAGATGGTTTTAGGCTAGACAGTCTACTTGAAGCCCCTCAACATGAATAACAAAATGAAAAGTCCGTTAGAATCCATCCAGAATGTCAACTGGGAACAAATGCACACAAGCTAGAAACCACTGACGATGAGAATAAAATTGATGTCAATCCAGGTCCTAATGTGCCTAAGAAAAATACGAAATTGGGGTACTTAAGGAGACGAAGTAAAATCTGGCCACCACACAGATTTGATGTAAATCTTGTGCAATATGTAAGGCCAGAAACATTTTAAGAAGCTGTCCTCAGGCACAAAATTGAATTGAAGCAATCGAAAAAGAACTAAAATCCCACGAGAAAAACCAAATGTGGATAACTGTTCCAGAAGACGAAAAGATAGAACCAATAATTTTAAAGTGGATTTTCAAATTCAAAGTGAAACTGCTTGAAAGATATGTGGTTACAAATTTCGCTTATGCACGAGAGGGTTTCTTCGTAAGTCAGATATATATTTTACTGAAAACTTTGCTCCAGTGGTTATATACGACTCATTGAGAGTGTTTCTAGCAGTCTAAGCACAAAGGGATTTGGAGATAGTACAGTTTGATGTGTGTACTGCGTTTTTGTATTGAGAACATAGAGGTGCCAGGGAGACTTCCTCAAAAATCTATCCAATGGGATCTGTAAACTACGAAGATCATTATATGGTTTTAAACCGGATCCAAGGTTTTGGAACACAAAGTTTAGTGGTTTTTTTTAAACGATTTGAACTGAAACAAACTGACGCAAACAAGTGTGTATATTTTTGAATAAACATCTTATTTGTTGATGATTGGTTGATTTCAGTTCAGTCAAATAAAATACTTGAGACAATAATAAATACATTTAAGCAATAATTGTAAATAACAGTTGGTGATGCACGTATATATGTTGGTATGCAATTTGGGAGTGATCGAGTGAAAAAAATGATGTAAATACACAAATCATATACACACGTCAATTATTGGATACATTTAAGAGGGTCAACTTGAAAATTGTAATCGTACCATCAAATCTGCACACTTACTTGAGTCAAGTAGAAAGTGAAATTACTGAAAATATAAATTACCGAGAAGCTGTAGGCTCTCTAATATTTCTTGTGCTAGTTTCAAAACCAGATATTGCGCATATTGTAGATTTAGTCGATTTTGTAATAAACACAACAAAAGTCATTGGTGAGCTGTTAAAAGAATATTTAATTGGTACAAATAATTACGGATTAGTATATGAAAATAGCGTTTAAAGATGACAAATTAACTTTATTTGGTTATTATGACGCTGATTTTTCTCGTGACATTGATAACCGTAGATCAAGCACAGGATATATATCGTGTGTAACTTGTCACTTGTCATATGGAGCTCACAACGTCAAAGCTTAGTTACGACTAGCACAACTGAACCTGAGTATGTAGCAGTGAAGCATAACATATATTTCATATTACCTTTAACAGGATCCATGAGCTACAGTGAAGGACATACTGTAATCTCACTTGGTCTCACATTCTAAAATAAGGGTTAAATACTTTTTTTTTTTTCGTATTTATGTTCCTTAAAAACTAGCAGTATAGAACCAGACAGATAGTAGAAAATATATCTACGACCCAAGTTGCAGTTTTTTAAATGACAGTGAAAGCGACCTTGGCCAATTTCTTTCTAACTAGGGAAATCGCCCAAGGGGAATGGACGCTCCCTTGTAATTTGTGAGGGTATCAAGGAGACCTCACGGCTTCCATTGAAGTCATACAGATCGGACGTGTGCTAAACACTAGCGCAGTCACCCCAGCTCAACTTCCATTATTTATATTAATTTATTAAACTACCAGAACCAAAATGTGGAATATTTTTTTTGATAATTAGTTTGTGATATTTAATTTATGTCATCTTCCATTAAATCAAATACAGTATAATCGTTTGTAGGGAACATTAAACTACTACCTGGCGCCCGAACACAATATATTTAAAAACTTAAAATTTAGCATTAAGATGTAACTGACACACGTGAATTCAGGGTAAGCTGGTAGTATACTAGCTCGGTCAGAATCCGAAACAAAAATGACGAGATGGTTAACACCATGTGCCGTTAGGGCAACTTAAACTGTTTCAAAATAAATTATATGATTAAGACCACTTTTAAATTATCCCAAATGTAACCAATTTAATCCTACAGTATTATACGTAGACAGTCAAAGTGACATTCTTCTGGTTTACAATTCGGAGTTTCGTAAGAGAACTAATCACATAGATATTACTTCATTCTAGAAAAAGTTGAACATAAACATATTAGTGTTGAGTTTGTACCGACTTAAGCTTGCATAATATTTATTCACCAAAACATTAGTGAGGAACAAGTTCTCACATTTTTGACAAGCAATCTAAACATTAGTGACATAAAACATGTAAAAGTGGACGTGTTATTAGGAGCGCTCACCAAAGTGACATGACACGTTATCTGGCAATAACATGGCATGGATATGAAATTGACGTGTAAGGGACGATACTAATATGTGACTAGAAACACATCAAAATTATTTAGCAGCAATTCATGTATTAATAATGCTTTCCTTTGATTAAAATTATTTAGCCTTATTGAATTGAGTCAATGTTATTAGAGACAAAAACGATCATCGAGATAAACGACTGTTTGGAATGAGTTTTTTGGCTAGAAAATGTTTTAAAAAAATTGCCGCTTTCAATGTTTTTAAACAGTTAAATATGTATCGAGTAAAATGTTGGTTCTTTTACATAGTGAGTAAAGAAACAATTAGCTAATATTAATGAAAAATGAATCTACGATTTTTAAACACGATACAAATTCTAAGACATGACTTGAAGAACGTGCTTTAATAACTTCCAACAAATCTTCAACGATTTAAGTAAACAAATCTATCTGTAGCATGTGACAAAAAGTGGAGCATGCAGTAATCGTCCGACATTGACGTGCTGTGTGTTAAGTCACAACCATGTCGCGCCACTTCAGTGGGCGCTTACTCATATAGTTACATTGGTTTAACCTGAAGATGGATGTTAGATTTCTGATCACTCGTCAGATCATACGTCAGATCATACATCATACGTAGAACATTCTTTGGCAATGTGTAAATATGGCCTGGATTTAAAATTGTAAGATGCCAGGCCAAAATAAAAAATAGATAATAGATAATTATACGTATTTTGGATGGCACTCCCCCTTAGAAAAATGTAGGCTTACAATCTTTCATGTGACCCACTTCAGTGGTCGCGTGATTTAACGCGCTACTCTCGCAGTAGATTAGACTGCCGATGACGAGGAGATTGAGGTTTGAATCTTGGTCGGGTGTACTAAGGGTTGTTTTTCCATCATATATTTCCACTCTCCATCCACGAAAATGTGGATACCCTTCCTTTAAATATGGCGTTCATAGTCCCTAAAATAGCTAGCGTTGTTTGTACATAGCATATTACCAGAACGGTTTTTAAGACAAGGTGCTAAAAAAAGAAAGCTTCATCTGAGTAGCTTATTTGTGGCATATCTTTTCTAAGTGCGCATGAACTCAGGACGCCATGGTGTTAATAATACTCACGTAAACCTGCGCAATTATAATGTTCCTGATCAATCAGTCGGTTCAAGGTTATTAAACATTATTAATCATATTAAACACACAATATTTGTAGTCCTAAATATAATAGTTTTTGTAATCAATAAAACCATCTCTATATTCACAATGAACATTATGTTTGTCCAAACCGTTATTCAATATTGTATAAAATATTAAATATATTGTAAACATTGTATGCTACAAAAATATATTAAATTATGTAATATGGTTTTCCATTCTCCCTCCATGCAAGTGTGGATATACTTCCTCTAAATTCAACCTTTTTCAACCCTAGCTTACAAGCGTAATTAGTACATATGCGTATAGCCTGAACAGGTAGTAAGACACGGTGCAAAATAAAAAAAATAAAAAATTATGTCACTGAATTATTATTATTATTTAGCACCGTCTTACTAACCGTTCGGGTTATACGCCTAAGTAATAATTACGCTAATGGATTAGGAATTGGGAAGGTTGAATTTAGAGGAAGTGAACCCGCATTTGAGTGGAGGGAGAGTGGAAAACCATCTAGGAAAAAAACCTCCAGTTCACCCGACCGAGATTCGAACCTCGATCTCTCCGTGCTTGGTAGTCAGGCTCAACACGACTAGTGCGTTAGCTAACTACGGCACCGAGGCGGGTAATGTGGTAATGAAGGTAACATTTCATACATCGCAGAAAAAGAGGAGGCAAATATTTGTTACCTGCTAAAATATTAAGCTTTTTTTAAATTTAAACAACATTATAAATAACAAATGCTAAATAATTAAATCGTAAGAAATAAATAATTATTTTACACTTGAATTCTAACGTTTCCATACATTTAAATAATCGATAATTTTTCTGTCGCCACGTTTTACCATCGGTTCAAGTTGTATTCAATAAGTATACTAAACATTGTTCATGGTCCATAAAACAATAACATCCAAGATCATTATTGTTAATTTGTTTCGACGACTAGCCCGCGTAGTTTATTGTATTCTTTCATTATGTACTGTACCTCACTTTAAGCAAACACTTAATAAAAACCTGCTTTGTGGCCGCATGGTCTAAGGTGTCACTCTCACTATAGACTATACTTCCGACGATGGGGTGATCGGGGTTGGATCCTAGTCGGGTGTAGTAATTAGTACATAGGTGTATAGCCCGAACGGGTAGTAAGGAGAGGTGATAAATAATAATAATAATAATTTTACTAAAACAAATGCGTACAACCCAAAAGGTTAGTAGGACGCAGTGAAAAAATATATTTTTACAAAGTTTTTTATAACGCCATATTTTTGGCCACGAATAATTATACTAAATCGATATAATAAATATAAATAATACGACCATAATTGTATTTTATAGCAAGTATTAAATAACACTGTTTCTAATAATATCCATTCAAATTATAAACTTGCATAACTTGCTTGTTTGGACTGTGTAACTACTACACGCTGAGAAGTCACGCGAGTCATTAATAAGTATAATTTAAAACACACTGTTAATTTAAATTAAGGTATATTTTAATATTGCTTGGAGGTTGAAGCAAAACGTATGTCGTTGTTCTTGTTTGTCCCCCCCCCCTATTCCCCCTCAAATCGTGCATACAAGTCACACGAAATCACTACCTAGAGACTTAACACTCGTTAGTTTATTCTTCAAAAGTCATCGCGAAAACAAATAGAAATAGTTTGTGTTAAGTCTATTATCGGCTAGGAGCTGCGTATCTCGGTATTCGTTTGATAGAGTTTCACTCATTTTGAAAATGCCATCTATATGTTCACATTAGAAGTTTACATCAAGAGAAGATAGGAGAAATAGGAGCTTGAATTTTGGCCGCAATCTTAAAGGTATTTTTTATCCAACTGGATTTCCACTCTCCTTCAATGATAATGCCTGTAAATTTACTCTATGTTCCATGTTACTCATACCAACCTTATTGGATTTATTTTTTAGAACTGCATCTTACTACTCGTTCAGGTTATACTCTTATGTCATGGTTTTATAGATTAGAGAACTGTACTCTCATTTGCTTGGAGGGAGAGTGGTAAACCATTTTGGAAAAATATCCCTCAATACACCCGGCCGATATTCAAACTTCGATCTTCCCGTCATCGGCAGTTTAGTCCACTGCGAAAGTAACGCCTTAGACCATGCGGCCACTGAAGCAGATATTAGATTAATCAAATTGATGCGTATAGCCGGGATAGGTATTAAGATGATGTGTATTTTTTATTGGTTTTAACAGATACAAAGATAAAACTAAACGAATTATGTGTTCTAGAAAGGTCATTATCTTCTTGGAAATGTTCTGCAATATTGTCTTGTATGAAGAGTAGTCTTTTTTTGACTTTTCCAGTGACCTTTTCTCTCCGTTTTGATGATGCGTTCTACGCCCTCTTCACCTTGTTCGAACCACCCACACCTACATTTCTCACTCAGGTTGTTTCCATTTCCCAGTCAATTTGATTATTCTCTCTCTCTCTCTCTTTCTCTCTCTCTCTCCTACTTCTTGTGCATGCTATGTTTCGCAAGGAAACAGTTAGGTTTCATAACACGGTTGAACTTATGAAGGAGATCCGCTTAACATGAGCTAACGTCGGCGTATATCAGTTTGAGATCCGGCATAGTATCCGGTTCGAGGATTGATGACGTCATTTATGGTAGGGTATGTCAACGGTTAATATGGTTTATTTATTAGCATACCTTAATGAGGAGCAAACAAATACAAGTTGTATTTCATATCGCTTAGTCTGTATATGCAGATTAAATTATATTTCCTTTCAAATAAATCAACTTATATACACACAAATACATTAACATTGAGACTTAATTTTTATACATATTTCTTATACTTCATTAGGCACTATACAAAGTATATAGATTTTATATTTAATCAGCTTTTTGCCAATGTTTTGACTACTGATGGAGTAATTTATTTAATCACCTTATAAATAAAATTGTACATAAGTTAATGCGTAGGCGCTATATTTATAAAACTAAGAAACCTAGAAATATTGTACTTGACACAACTATTTGGGTGAATCTGAGGATGTGCACCCTTGGCGTAATTTCTTTTTTTTAAATTTTGACATTTATCGCATGATAAACGTCTTAAATCTCGTGAAAAATGTATAATATCTATTGATATATTGTACTATTAAAAATAGTATTAAGTTTTTCAATCATGCTTGATCAACCAGTAAGAATATAAACTTCAAATCCTAAGATAGATTACAGAATATACCTCAATCTTGAATCCAAAGGGATATTAAAGTCTAGTTTGGTTGGTTGTTTCTTATTAGCATCGGTATATCAAGCCTTCATTTAATTTCTTACATCAATAATTATGTATTCAGAAAAACACATAACGTGTCTATTAAAAGGCAGCTGATTTAGAGCATAAGAGCTTATATCAAATAAGAACCAGTGCGGATAGCTCAAAAAACAAGCAATATAAATACTTTAAATTTTGCTTATTTACATTAAGAAACATAAGTCTGTAAAGCTTTTCATTAAAATAAATAAATTAAGATACTGACGATTTTGACCGTTTGACTTTGGGTTCGAGTGTCTCATATGCTAAACCTAGAATTATACTACAAAAAGCTGAAACTTGGCATGGACTTGCCTATTTAAGGAAAACTTCGAGGCGTATTTTGATTAACTTTTACAAAATCGTGAACTTGACTCCTTAAAACCACGCTACCACTGAGGTAGGTAACACCAAAACCAAGAAACCTAGAAAGCTGAAACTTTGAATGTGCAAAAAGAGAAACCACATTATGTAAAGCTTCGATTCTTTAAAAAAAAAATTAAAACACTGAGTTTATTATTATTTTTGCATTCATGTTGAGCTTAACGTCTTATACTACGTGAACATCAATTTAGGACACTCTAGAACCAACCAGACATAGTAAGATAAAAATTAATTAGACCTACCTACTCAAGGTAACATCAGGTTATGCACCTCAGGAGTATTTTATTTAATTTCACTTACATTCATTGATTTACGCTTTGGATTACTTGACCACAGGTGTGTCTATCTGCAAAGCCAATAAACTCAATAAGTATGAAACATTGAATAAAATTTCATGAAACCAGATTGTGTTCACCTCAAGTGAAGTTTTTTTTACTTCTCTGTGTATATTTGGGTGCATTGTACCGCTTGACCACCAGTTTGGGTAGCCTAAAAACCAAGGAAAGTAGAAATCTTAAATTTACCATATTCTTATGCAATTGAGGAATTATAAAGTTGTGTTTATCTCTGGAATGTTTACTGTTTCTTTTACATATGCTGTGAGTCTTATTCATCTTTAATACATTAATACTAATAGTATAGCGCCTTCGTATAGCCCGAACTGGTAGTAAGACTTGGGGCTGAAAAAAAATACATTGTTCACAATCAGTATGTGTTGTTTAATATAGTTGTGATTCGTTTTCTACCTGTACAACGCCAGGTACTTGCAGACATAATATATTTACAATAATAAGTGGATTAGATTTGATCCTTGAAAACTTTTCTAACAGATATGAATGGAATTCAAGAGGAGATAAAAAAAAAACCGGATTCATGCAGATAACGCTTACTATTATTCAATGTGTAAGCTGTTGTTTAATTTTCTCCTTGATAATATGAAACTAAGAATAAACTAAACTATATATAACCTTATCCGTTACTTTTTACGGATGTGAAGCATGGTCCCTCACATTGTACCAAGAGAATAAATAATAGTTTCTGAGGACAAAGTGCATAGAAAAATGATGGAATTAAAAGAGATTAAGGTGGGGATGAAGGAGACGCGAGAAAAGGTCAGTGTTTTTGCAGTTTTTATAAAAAAAAATATTCTATCTAAATAAATAAAATATTGTTTTTATACAAACATAAAGTTTGATTTTCTTCACATAATGACTTCAACAGTTGATGAATATCCATCAGGGGTGTCCTGGAATTTCATGAGAACCTTTTTCTTTCCATTTAAAAAGGCTTTTAGATAATGCCACGATGCTTATGACAGATATTCAATAACTGTTGAGGTAATCATGTGAAGAAAATTAAACTTTATGTTTGGTTTGATTTATTTCAAACAAACAAATGTTTTGTTATAAAAATTGCATAAACACTTACCTTTTCTCTCGTTCCCTGCATCCCCTACCTCAACAAACAGTAAAATTTATATAGTAAATAAGTTCATGGTTTGTACACGTTTTCGGAAATATTATGGATAATAATGTGTGTATGACACGCAGGCTGGAGTGGGGTGGTCATCTGGCAAATCTGGGCGATGATGGGTGGGGACACAATATTTCAGTTGAGAAACCTTAGTAGGCCAAGCCGTCATTGCGAGGATAATTTGAAAATATATATGAAGTATGTTCGGTGTCAAGTTAGGGATTGTATGGAGATGTCTCAGGATAGGGTTGAATGGCGAGCTTGCTTTCTTGCTACCATTAACTTTTCAGTTACTTAAGGCCAGAGATGGTTAATTAAATAGATAAGATTCGAGGAAACTCCCTAACCCTCGTCCTAAAGGAAGACGGGAGAGTAAATGATGAGAAGAAGATCCACCTTAGGTTCAAGGGCTAGGATTAAAAACCCAACTACAAGTTAGAACCGACACAAAAACCTTCTCCCCAGCCGTTAATTTATCACTGTAAAACGTGGAACCCCAATTCCAATAATTACCAAATTTCGGCCACTGGGAAACGAACCTGGCACCCTTAGCTTAGAAGGCAAAAAATTATACCGAATGAGCTAGTGTGTAGAAAAAAGTATTAGTAGGATTAGTAGTAGTAGTAGTATTAGTATTAGTAATAGTGGTAGTATTAGTAGTATTAGTATTAGTAGTAGTAGTAGTAGTAGTAGCAGTAGTAATTGTAGTAGTAGTAATAGTAGTAGTAGTAGTAGTAGTAGTAGTAGTAGTAGTAGTAGTAGTAATTGTTGTAGTAGTAGTAGTAATAGTAGTAGTAGTAGTAATAGTAGTAGTAGTAGTAGTAGTAATAGTAGTAGTAGTAGTAGCAGTAGTAGTAGTAGTAGCAGCAGTAGTAGTAATAGTAATTAGTAGTAGTAGTAGTAGTAGTAGTAGTAGTAGACTAATCTTGTTTAAAATTAGGTTGGGCTAAGGGTTTATTACTTGCAAAATAGAGTGCTCCTTATTTATATTAGCTCTTGAACATCAAATTATATCAAGTAATTTCTCACAATAAAGATCTACTTTATAATAACAATAATGATTGTTTCCTCTTTCTCAATTGTGCGTATAACCCGAATGGGTAGTAAGACGCGGCACTAATAATAATCTTTCTCAATTCTTCCCTTTAACTGATACTTTTTCCTCTCTTTATGAACTTTTTATACGCCTTTTTCCCATCTAGTTAATTTATCTATTTTTTCCCCCCTAACCATAATTTTACTAGACCACATTTTGGCATTTAAACAACTTTGTACGTTGTATTTATTCAGGCACGCCCGTTATGATATTATATTATGATAACGATATTTAAAATAGTTAAATTATTAGTTCTCAACTAAGTAAGTGTACCTTCTAGAGGTATTATCAGCTATGTCCTTATCCCCAAACGCACTTCCAGTGAAAAAGTTAATTTATTCACTTTACCTACAGCAAAATATTATTTGAATTTTTTTTATTGATATCAATAAGTATCTTTTTCACCAGTTACACACTAACTGCAACGGTGGTAACGTGGTTTAAGGTGTATGGGTATAAATAAACTGAATTGTTGATTGTGAGGCTTAGGTTCACGTTTCGGAAAAGTTGATTGGTCAAATGCGTCAGTGTCGTGTTAGACTGGACAATTGATGATAGATAAATCTATTTGGTTTAGAATCATGTTGGTTGTCTGGAGAGTGTTTTCTACTTATTGTTTTCTACTTATTTGTTTACAATTCTCCCTCCATGAAAATACGGGTACACTTCCTTTAAAATCCTACCTTCCTCACTCCTATTCAATTACGCTAATAAATGTATGAGTGAGGGTCAAAGAGGCGATTTTTTTAAATATGATCATGCCTTAATATATAAATAATAACACAGTAGATGGTTAGAATTTTCTAAGGATGATAATGTTCATGGATTGGCGAACATAACTTGTAGCGTTTTCATATGCACGTAATCAACAAAATTCTTTACCCATATAGGAATTAAAAAATACTATTTTATGAATTCGTGTACTTCTTGTAATCTTTATATCTTAGTTTTGGTTGGACACCAATGTTATTCAACAAGTTTGCTTTCACGATACGTGTATTTACAAACCAAACACATTCGCTTCTAGTTTTAATGGCACTTTCATGTCAGATCTCTTAAATTTCAATTAGGAAACAAACACCTTCCACAGTCCACTCCTTAATATTGTGGATATTAAGAGTGGTTTTCAATAGTAATAAAACTGTTACCGGTGGCCTCACAGACTAGGTGTCAGTCTTGTATGGTGTACCTTGTCTATGATGTGAAGGTCAGGGCTCGAATACTGGTCGAATATATTATTGGTCATTATTTCTGAATGATTTCCTAGTCACTCTCTACCTCTTTCTACGCAAATGAAATATTTCCAATAACATTATACTAGATTTATAAATAACACAAAACGAAAGTAATGCTAGTACACAGAAAAATTTTGAAAAATGTAGACTTTTCAAAAATCCTTAAATTTTAGAGCTAGAATTAAAATAACGAGTTTTATCCTCAATATAAGACCATTATCATCAAAATGTCACGTTTTAATTAAATCCTTCAAACCATTTTGGCAGTAATTTTAGATCTAGACAGACAGACCGACAGAAAGTGAGGTTGAGGAATGTAAATAATAATGAAGGGCTTGGTTGTAAATCGTGTTATCTACCATTTTAAATTTTCATATATTCTAAAAAATATAATGAAATATTATTTGTCATTCTAGGTTTTCAAATTTTCAATTAAAAACATTTTCAGAAGTTGACTCATTTTAGGATGATATTTTTTTATAATACTTGCTACATCATGGAAGTGCAGAGTGCTAGATACCATTAAAACCATATTTATAGTTTGGGATCACTTTAAGCGTTAAGATTTTGCTTTTTTTTTTTCAAAAATGCTCACGACCCGTCTCGGTGGCGTACTTAGCTAACGTGCTAGTTTTGTGTTGAGCTAAACTATCGAGGACGGGAGATTGAGGCTCAAATCTCAGTTGGGTGAACTGGGGGTGGTTTTCCTAAATAGTTATCCACTCTCACTCCACGCAAGTGCGGGTTCACTTCCTCTAGGTTCAACCTTCATAATTCCTAGCCCATTATAGTAATTAGTACATAAGCGTACAGCCCTAACGGGTAGTAAGACGTGGTGCTAAATTAAAAAAATGCTCACGAATACAATACTTTCTCTACATGATAAAGTAGATGTGCATGAATGCTATATTGGGTCATGGTAAAAATATACAAAACCATCATTATGACCTTGAAATATATGTATAATAATTTGGTTACTGATAAACAGGTAAGATAATAATCTTAAAAATATTTCAAAAATGTGTTTTAATTAATTACTCTTTTCCGTGTAAAAGAAAGTTAATATAATCGTGTTTTTAGTAACATTTAAAATATTTATTAGATATTTACCAAAATTTACAAACTAAATTCACTCACAACTCTTCTATATTTATATTTTTCTTGTGCCAGAACTTTGAGATAGCAGATGTTCCCTATTAATCATAAGCCTATATTATTTTACTGTCTGGTGCTAATATAAGAGTCACATAAATAATTTACTTACTCTGGCATTAAAAAATAAGAAAATTATTGCTACAATTACAAAAATACGCCACCTATTCCTAACTAATCGCTCGTATCTGCCATCAGGATAGTATTCTCAAATTTTACTAAATTGCCCCTAGTCTGATATGTTTTCTTGTATCCGTTAGTACCTAAATGATGTTTCCTTGTATTTTTATTTTTGTTATTTAGTCTTATCTTCCTAGCTTTGCCCTTTAAATACCCTCCCTTTTTGTTTCTGAATATGACCTGCCTCAGTGGCGTAGTTTGCTAACACGCTGGTTTCGTGTTGAGCTAAACTGCCGAGGAAGGGGAGATCGAAATTTGAATCCCACTCGGGTGAACTGGGGGTGGTTTTCCATTGAATGATTTTCCACTTTCTCTCCACAAATTTCGGGCTCACTTCCTTTATATTCAACCTTCCCAAATCCAAAGCCATTAGAATAAATAGCACATAAGAGTATAACCCGAACGGGTAGTAAGATTCGGTGCTAAGTATTCTTGTTTCTGAAATTGGCACTGTCCTTCCTTTGTTCAATGTTAAATGTGGGTAAGTTTGATTCACAGGACTTTATAATCCACATGATATCATTTCTCTCAATCCTCTATTAATTTTTGGACATTTTTGTCACACCATGGCTTCTTCCGACTAATTTTACAGAGATCTACACAAATATTCGTTGGATCTCCAAAATTACAGTATTTCTAACGATTTTCCACTGTGTTTCTGGATGAGCGTTTCCCTCACTATCCTGTGAGCAATCTAGGCGATCAAACCTATTGACAATTTCAACCGGAAACATTTTTTTCATCAAAGAGCCAAATTAGAGAAAATAAAATGTTAGATGCCACAAATATATTTTAATAAAACACCTTATTTCAAAAGAAGCAATATTTATTTAAATACTCAATTACAGGCATACAGTGAATATGTGTAAACAATTAGTATGGCTTTTAAACTTGAATTTCTTCAGGTAACTTTCTTCAAATTTAGTGTGAATTTATTTTATTTTTCAATTGTACTAAAGCTTTCAAACTTTCATCGCTTAGCCTGTTTCGTAACTTATTTTTAATGTAATAACTAATATTAGAGGAAAATTGCTAATAGTTATTATGTATAGAGCAAAAAAGTGTCAAAATACCTAAAGCAAGCTTTCAGGAGTGTGCATAATTAACATGTAGATAGTTCCTTCCTTTGAATTTGGTATTGTGTTGTAATCTCCGTAGGTGTAAGGTTCTTTTCAACTTGTGTAACAATTCCTTGTAGCTTCGGAGACCATATATTTTTATTCTTTATTTTCACAAGTTCCAACTGTAGTTATTCAATCTATATTTCCTGCATTTCAGTGGAGGTTTTGACATCCACGGATTTTAAATTGTACACTAATGGGTTCAATAGATATTTCGGTATAATTTCATGGATCTTGAAACGTTCTTTATTTTTACTCTAAAATGTTACTGATCATATCACTGAACACTTTACAGGTTGATATTATTGTTTATACATTTCTGTATATTAATAAAACTCAAAATATAGGTAGGGCTTTTAATTAAAAATAGACCTTATAGAATCTTTTGACTTTAATTTTGCGTGAACCATATTTTGAACTAACGAAACGTATAATTAAATATTTTTTCAGAGCAGAATATCCACACAGTAATTTATAGCGTTCTGAAGCGGACCCCTTAATATGTCTACAACATTAACTTCGCAAAAAGTTTAAAATAATGATTTACTTGTATGTGTATCAATAAATCAGATTTTATTTGGTATTATAGAAACTCCTCATAAACATCTCAATGAAATCTAATAATATAAGTATTATTTTTTTAATTTTTTTATATAATAATAATAATAATAATAATAACTTTGTAAAGTTCCTGGATTCAAACCTTATATTCTTAAATTGTTATTGTATTGTAATGCGTTGTCTCTTTAAATTTATAAATGTAAATATATGAATCTGAGTTTCTAGGTTTGTAACAAAGATCTTATTAATCTGACCTAAATAAGATATACATTATTTTCAAAAATGTATTTTCAAGTGATTATTGCATTTAAGGGAAACATTTAAGTGTTGTTAGTAATTTGGATTACTTACTTCCAATATCGAATCAAATAAACAAAATTTTAAGAATATCTAATTTTACTTCTAAAAATAATAATTTCTACTTCCATCGAGAGTTTTAAATTAACATTGATGGTTATATTCCTAATTAAGAGATAGCTCACTTCGAAAGTGTTTGATGAATCATCATTTTTTTAATGAATAGGATATATATCGAATCTTCTTAGTAACAAGAAATGCAGTAATATCCACAAATACAACAATTATTAGGTTTCCCAATAATTACTAACCCTTACCATGAACTGTAAATGCCAATTAAAATAGTTTTCAACGAAATCACGACTTTTAGCTTCCAGATGCGAAGAGTTAAATCGTTATTTTTTTATTAGCAGAAGTAAATCAGTATATAAAATTTGTACTTAAATTACATTTTTTTCTCAAAATTACTTAATATTCATCCAATATATACATGTTTTAATGAGGTGGAGATTATAAAGTAATAATTTAGAGGAAATTCAGACTCATTTAAGTTATGGGAGAGTGGGAAAGCTTTAAGAAATAAATACCTTCCGTATACCTAGCCAGGAGTCGATTCCAAACCTCATCACCGCCAGAAAACCATAACAGATGATCATAGTACGCTGTACGCTGAATCAATGTTTTGTTCTGATAAATATAATTACCACTTTACCACTGTTGAAAATATTATGAAATCCTAAACCAGGCTCATATCGTGTGACATTTTGTTATTATTGAATACACCATTTAGGTTTTGAATATTAATTATACATTTCACCTTTATTTGAAAGAAAATTATATACTCTAAAATGTAACTTAAAAATTTCTTAGATAAGAGCAAACTAATTTTTTTTTTTTAATATTTGGACTTGAACTGAAACTACTTGATTACCTATTGCGTTGACGTAGCGTGATGAATGTGTTTCAATTATAAAGCTGGTTGGGATAGATGCGCCTTCTCAGCTCGTGGAACATATCACGACTCTATTTGAGGTATTCCATACTCGAACAAGAAAAGGTTACTTGCATTGCTACTGCGGGCAAATCACGTTTGTTTGGCTCAACTGAGAGCAAGGTGATTACATACAAAATTTAGAAGGAAAATAAAATTTCTAATGTAGAGAACTTAATGATAAATAAATATATTTTTAATACCACTTATTACTTCAATATTTCGACACATTTGACTCTTCCTTGAGGGTTAAAACATTCCACTATACTTAACACATAATAATAAAGTGATTGTAAAAATCATGTAATAACATACATGAAAATATGCATAAAATTTGAGAGTATATCAGTAATTACTATACAAGAAAAATCTCTATCCAAGAAATAAAATTTGGAGCTATTTTCAATGTTGAAGAATCGGATATCCTGTTTAGCTGGTTTCTCGACGTGGTAGATACTGACAGTTGGGAAGTCTTGTCAAGTTTGAACGGGATAGTAAATTCAAATCGTTAACTAGAAAGTCTACTTGAAAATTTTCCAGTTTAATTATATACATTTATAAATTAAAATTATTGCAGAGACATTTAAGAATATAGTGAGTTTGGATATTCTAATTTAATTAATAAGCTTTTATTTTCTTACATCATAAAATCATATACAACATTTTTCAGTTAAATATGTTTGAAGCATATTACGGAAACAAAAAATATGTATCATATTCATGATAAGATTAGTTTTTCAGTAAATTTGATTCTTTATTACATTTTCCACAATATTATAGGTAAGTCTAAAAATACGACATCGTATTATTTTGGTTTCTAGCTAACATACCTAAGAGATTTATTTTTAAATCCCAGTTGGAGTTCTAGAATCAATTTACGAGAGGTGTTTGGAGCTGGCAAGTTTAGCATATTTCAAGAGTTATCTTTTTATATTCCTCAAACTCTCATGAATACACCAATAATAGCCTAGGAGGATGTATATTATTTAATACGCTCTCATTTAAAAAGCCAATAGTGTGAATATTTTTTCACCAATATAATCTTTATAGAGTCAACTATATGCTTAATATTTTAGAAGAAATATTCTCATACTTTGGTATGTCTTATAGGAATGACAGTTATAAACCATAAAAACCAATAAAACTAACCTCACTTATCATAAAAAATTACTTGTAAAAATATGGTGGGTATTTTATTTGAGAAAGGCAAGATCTATCTTTCTAACCATTTATTTTAATATTAGAATTTGTCACATTTCATGTAGATTCAATTGAATTTTTTTTAACTTTCTAAAACTGAACATTTAAGATTTTTAATCATATATGAAGGAACATGTTGACAAATATTTCCTTACTTTTGGCAAGAGCCATATTAATAAATAACAAACCACACCCTAAATAATGATGGATTTCTGAACCTATGCAACCAGCCTCAACGATCCTGTAGGCACCTTCATAAAACTATACATCGAGAGAAGCCTCCCGTACATGTTTTCAACATGTTTTCATTACGGGCAGCTCATTTGAGCGAAGGGAGTGGTCAAAAATGTTCATGGGAATACTGGTTTATTATACTTATTTAAAATGTATAATGTAGAACATGTGCTCAAGTTGGAATTGAAAAGGAGCTAATTCTACTAATCATAATTATAACAAGATAACAAACTATTCAAATACAAAATACAGTATTCACTATAAAGCATAAGATACTATAAAAACTTTCATGTTGATAATCTAAATAAATATCTTTTAATAAAAATATATACATTAATAATTATATAATTTTATTTGACACTTTATTTAAAAAAATGGTAAACGCCTTTATTCTGTGCCCCATAGAAGTGTAGTGATTTGGTTGTACGGTAGTAAGCGAAAAACATTTATTGACAGCTGTTATCTGTGTAGTTCCAACAGAGTGAATTTGACAAAACAAATTTATGATCTACGTTCTAATAAATAGTTTTAAAACTTTTATATTTTCATCAAAATTTATAGTTTGACTCATGAAAAAATGATGTCCTGTTTTTAAAACTGTACAAATATTAGGTTTTAAAATATTTATTGCTTTAAAACTCAACTAGGAAAAAACTTAATACTAGGAAACGACAAATTATCTTTAAATTTTTAATGAGTGAAACATTGGTAAGAGTATTTTTGTGTGGATGTATTGGCTATTTCAGTTCTTAGGACCTTGACTTGTTCTAATAAATGACGATAGTTCACCATTCAACTTACCTCATCAAACAAGGAAAGACATTAACTGAACTACTCAGAATTAATCATGGAACATCCAATTTTCAAATAACATAATCTAATAGCAATACCCTTGGGAAATGGTTAAATAAGTTACCACAGTTATGAATAATTATGCATGATTTATTATTTATTATATGTACACTAAAACACAATATCTACATTATCATATTAAGTTAGGTTTTCTCTGATCCAAATAATCTACTACTGAAGTGGTTGGAGTATGTCCTTGTTAAGATAGGTTAAACGATGGGACCAGGGTTGAACCTCGAGTTGAGGTACACCGGAAGGGCAGCCACTCCTCTAGCTTCAGCCACCTGGTTGGCGACTGCCTTGGAGATCTGCGCGTGGATGTTGTTGCCAATGGGCTGGAAACCGTTCTCGTCGGCGATGTAGTTGACAGTGATGGGTGTACCATCAGGGGCGATGTAGGAGTAGGATCCGGTCACAGCGGCTGCTTCAACTTGAGTTCCAGGGTTGTTAATGACGCCGTTCTCCTGACGATTGCTTCCATCTCCCGATTCGTACCTGAAATTGTGGCCCCGTCGAAAATTAAACAAAATATTGACCTTAAATATTAAATTACAAAAAGGTTTTCATCAGCTCTTGATAGCTGTTCAGTATATGCCTAGCTTATTTCTAAAATTGGGTAGAGACAAGAAAGGTAAAATTTAGATGAAATGTACCCTAATTTACATGGAGGGAGGGTGGGATTCCATTCAATAAAAATGTACGTCTACTGCGGCTTTCCCGTCACTGGAAAACCAAACATGATGAGCTAGACGTTTATTCCACGTTCCCACTGATGCGGATAGCTATAAGATAAGCCAATTTTTTTGGTAGTTTTTGTGCATTCATCATAATATATTGGTAGCTATGGTGTGTGAATTCATATTTATAGTGAACTATGAGTATCTTGTATTATACATGATAGAGGTGTGCTCTTAAAGCTATATATTAGGCTTAAAATAAAACTTCCAAAGACCCGAAATTATCATATTACACTTGTTAAAACAATAGTAGGGCTATGCTAGTAAGCATTTTTAACTTTGAATGAAAACTAGTTCTATTCGAGTTCGAGTAATATAATAATATTAGTACAAGAAATATTTTAAGTTAAATTTCTGTTATAAATTCATGCATTCGCCAAAAAAATTACAAAACTATATTTCCAGGATTACATATTTTTGTGAAAAAATGTATAATCACACAAATTAATTTTTGTAATAAATGTAATATAATTGTACCTTTTTACTAACTAGACAAAAGGAAATAAATATTGAGGGACTTTATTTGTTATGAAATTGTATCTTAAAATTGAATAAAATTATTTAAGCTACAAATTTTCTAGAAAAAGATTGAAAATTCCGAGCACTCGTATTTTATGAGTTTTGTAAAAATCTTTGAGTCTAGTTCAAGCAGCTACTAAATCTTGAATTTTCAAGTACTCACACACCCCTAAACAATAAAGACATGATTTATTAGTTACATAGGTTTATATAATATGGCTGTATAAACACGGTAGATATATAAAAAAATTAAATGTATTTCCTTAAAGTAATATTTTTTCTATAAGGAAATAAACATTTTCCATTGAAATCTAAAACTTGGATTTGTAAATACTTGGAAAATTGAATGTCATGTGGGTATTGTTAAAGCATCTTAGTTATTTCTTTCAGAGAAACAATATGATTTTATCGAATGTTAAGAAGATTCACAAGTATCTATGTGTGAAGAGAAGAAGAACACATTGTGCTGTATATGCATCGCCTTTTGATTGATCCCTGCATATCGAGTCATTCCCACCAGTGATTAATTTACTCTGCCAGTGTTGATCTATTATTGTTTAGATGGTATTTAATAATATTAAATCATTATAATTCCTACTAAAATTAAGATTCTAGTTTAGAAAAATAAGCTCTCATATTTGTGTCGTTACAAAATGTTTTGAAATGGGTACTGTAAGTTAGTTATTAATGCATAATTGAATATCCAAGATTGATGTACAAGATTGCTCAACCAAGGGAAAAGTAAATATATAAGCCTTTTATAAACTTAAGTCGATAGAAAATACAAGAGATAAAAAAAGTAATTTTATTTTAAAGTTAATGATAATTACTACCTTCTAGATTAAATAGGCCATTTAAAAAGTATATATTCGTAGAAATATATGGTATAACTGATTGAGTAAGTTCATGGGAGTAATAAAATTAAATCACTGTACACTCCTTTTGTGTTAAATGGTAGCAGTCTTACCATCAGTGAGTACACTCTGCCACTATCTTATGAGCTATGCTACAGTGAAACCAATGATGAACATGCTGCCTTCAATGATAGAGTGAGTGTATATTTTTATTTTCGTTGGCAGTTTTAATCGTGTAGATACTTTATAAACACATGGACTTATTAACTTACGAGACCAATGTAATATTTGTGTCTTTCTTGGTTAAGGAAAAATTTTAATTACGGAAGAAAGAATAGTTAATTATTTGTATAATTCTATACACTTTTATTTCTGTAATATATTTAATGAGATGATTCTCTTTAGAAAGACTAAATTCAACTTTATTGATTATTTAATTTAAGGTTTCCCAAATTCTTGAACTAAAATTACATTTAATTACTAACTACGCCATTTCAAAATTTGGATAAATGTGTGCTCTTGGCCTTATAGCTAAATATATATTTTTTAACTATGTATTAAATTTATGCTTGTATAGTTTTTAAAATGTTTTGTTACTCAAATTGAATAAACTTAACCCACTTGATTCAAAATTTGATATTTAATGAAAAATTACAACTTAAATTTTTTTTATATGATGTATTATGTATTGATAATGTTTTAACTATTTCCAAGCAAATGTTATTTAAACTGATATACATTCTTATTTAGTATTTTAAAGACCAATGGTTGTTTTAAGAAGTCCACTCCAAATGTTAAGTTATGCGGAATCTTAAGTAGAACCATTTATATATTTTCATGTTACTAGAGTTTATAGATATTGTGCTTCACTATAATTTCATGAAATGTTAATAAGTTATAGGCTAACTTTTGTTTGATATATTCCTTTTTTTACCAAATCCTAGCATTTCTAGTATTTTGCATTAAGTACTCTATTGTTGAAACAATAGCTATTATCTCAATATGAGTGGATTAATTTGATTCAATTAAAAGTATTTTCATTTCCTGTCCATGTGCAAAGATTTATTGTATCCCGCGCATGGACCGAGGCGAAAATCGACATAATAGTACAGAGTGCAATGATTATAATATTTATGAATATCCAGAGCTCAATTTAATTTCCTTAAAATTTGTGAGATTTTGTTTCCAAGTTAATACCAATTATAATGCTATAAGTAGCTTCAAGATAATACAAAATTTACACTGCCTACATATTGAGTTGTATTAATTTGTTTGGATCTTCTGAAAAAGATAAGTGTTGTCGTAATCACTATAGTAACTACCTCCAAAGTTTTTTGGGTTTACTGAAAAATTTAATTTTTGTTGCATATGCTCTTTCTGCATCTTGTATTTAATAAATATATGTATATAAAAGTTTATGTATAGAATTTAATATGGATAAGAGATGATTAGCTGACTATCTATCACAGCAAAATACTATTTTTAAATTGTTATTTATGTGCAGTACTAGCATTGAGTCATGTTACCCGTTTGAGCTATATGCCAATGTACTAATCAAGCAAACGTGTTAGGAATGAGGAAGGTTGCATTTAAAGGAAATGTACCCGAATTTTCGTGGAGGTAGAAAGTAAAATCACTTAGGAAAAACCACTTTAGGAAAATCGACAGGGAATCAAGTCCCGATCTCCCATCATCGGAAGTCCAGTATATTGCGAGAATGATGTCTTAGACCATGCGGCCACTGAAGTGAGTATTATATAATTCTATCTCTAATTTGTTTCATTACAAAGTATTATCTCTGATTCTTTCTCTCAATAATAGTTTGGACTATTAGGTAGGTAGTTTGAATTCGATCCTGCATACGGCATGCCGTAGGTTTGTCATACTCACCGGAAGTTGTAAGAGTTGTCGAAGGGGTTGAGATCATAGTTCTGGGCGAGGATAGGGACATAGCCCTGGGGCGTTAGAGGTGCCCTTGGGTTGAAGTAAGGTCTGGGAGTAAATGGGCCCTGAGGTGCGCAGGCGGTAAGCCCCAACACTGCAAGAACAACGGCGACGGACAACTGAAACATACACAAGTAAAGAACCATTCATGAAACAACTTCACCAGACATAGAGTGAAATGGATCTTTTCTAACACAAATATATCATCTGATTAGTAACGTTTGCTCCGAATCTTAAATCTTTTCCTGACAACGTCAATGGGATAAGGATGAGGAAGGTGAAATTTTATTGGATGGAGAGAGGAAAGGAAAAACCACTCTAAGTCCACCCAGTCAGGATTCGAACAATTTCCACCACGCCACAAGCAAACCAGACAAGATATGTATGGCATTTAACCAGCGTGGTCATCAATACGAGTAATGGATTAACTGAAAAAAAAGGGTTTGATGAAGCCAATTGGTAATAAAAGCAATGTAACATCAACCATCCAGAAGGAGGATTTTAAATTGCAACGTACCAACTAAAGACGGCAAGGAATAAATTTAAGCTAGACATTTAGTCACTATCACTGCTGATTTGGTTTTACTAGCACCTCAGATGATTTCGTACCAATGGACAACTAACCGATCATGAAGATGATTCCTAGTGATATTATTGTTCTTTTAACTATTGCCACTGTGTGAAATATATAGTTTTTGGTTGTATGTGATCTAACATTATTAGGCCTACTATTTGAAACTTGAGTATGGTGCTAAAAATCCCATTATTAAATAGCCTATATTATATTTCACATGAACTCAAAAGAATTAATATACATACATCACTAGGAGATCAAGTTAAATGGTCCTATTTAAAATGAGTATGTCTAATAATATGATAATGAAATAAAATAAAATATACACAATAATTTTAATCAAATAAAAGATTTGTTTCAAGAGAATATTGATAGAGGCCTTAGTATTTTAATATCTCTACTTCAGATTAGAATAACTATTTTAAAGCTTCACTTTAAATTTACTTTGCTTTAATAATATACTCTGATAATACATAATTTTTTTCGGAGCATGCATTGATTTTTGACTTTCAATTTATTAAAAAATACTAAAATCAATCAACATGAAATATATTGACATATTTTCTTATATACTTATAAATTAGAAAAACATAGTTTAAATAAATATTATGTGATTAAATAAAATTAATTAATTTAAGCTGTATTAAAGATACAACACATGAAATATGATCTTTAGAGTAAAGCTTTGTTTAAATTAATCTGTATAATTATTTTGTATTTAAATAGGTGTTTAGAAATATTTTACTTTAAAAACACTATATACCGGTCTTCAATGTTATTTCCAACCAAAAATTAGAGAATATGAAAATAATCTAAAGACACAATTATAATATTATTCAAGCGAAGGTGAATGAATATATTCATTGTTTACGATAAAATAAATTAAATTATTGTGTTTCCGACCAGTTTCTAGATTAATTATTAAACATTAATGGACTTGCGTTATTTTAATCACTATAGTATTAGAATTTTAAAACAAATCAAAGCTAATACCAAAACATAAAAATTATATTTTAGACAAAGTTTAGTAGACCATTTATAGTATATATTCTTGATTAATATAGTATATTTAAACACTGTTAGTTAATAAGTTAAATGAAAATATATATTATATATACTATATAAATATATGGACATTATATTTGCAATAAATTGTCTTGAATAACTAGTACTTCCTCGTGGCCTATGGATCATACAAATAATATTTAATTTTAAAATTGTATTAAAACCATCTATCAAATTAAAGTAATAATTTACGATAATAGTCAACACATCTAAAGAAACTTCACTTTGAAGCACTTACCATGTTTAATATGAGGTTTAAAATGAAACTAACTAAACTTAACTTGTTATTGTATCGGTAGCAAACCAGAAACTGATACATTGCATGGCTATGTTGCGAGTATTTATACAAAAATCTACGCTTGGGAAATGAACAGCAACAAAAAAATCCCAAAAAGGGAACTATATCATTTTAATTCGTATCTTCACGCATAGAAGTTCAAATGAAGACTGCAAGGCATATTTATCCCCCCTTCTTTCTCATTCCCGCCCATTCATATGCACTCTGCACGGTACACCTTCGCAATCCCCCTCTTTGGACCCGATAAAAACTCCTTCCGTAACAAGTCTTCATCCAATCCTGATTCTTGAGGGTTCCTCCCAACTTTTCTATCCATTGACCCACTTACAGCCATTTTCTGCAATTAGATCAAAACATACTTGTTTTATGAACTTCCAATAAAAGAAACATTTGCCCGTCTGGGCCAGAGAAGATGTGCCAAGCAAGCTTGGTACAAGGTTGAATCGTCTAAGAGGCAATTTATTAACAGAATGTGGAAATGATTAAGATAGAACTAAGTGGTATGAAATATGGGGCATAATAACTTTGGAGTGGAAGGTGTCAACCTGTTCATTATTGTACTATTTATGATATTATCGGGAATTAAAAAGAAACTAATGAAAATATCTCTCTCTCTTTGGACTTTTTTTTATATATATATTTTTTTCATGTTGATGTTATGATAAGAATAAATTAATTTACTCATCCCTAATTTTGGATATTAAATCTCATGATGATTATTAAATTGTGTACCAATAAGAAGACACTTTAAACTTTAATTATGTAAAGATATTTTGAAATAATTTAAAGTAAACTTATGCAAGGGAGTCTTTGGTTGGAAAATATCAGTCCAGATAAGCTATATTTAAGATAATCTAGCTAAAATATGCTTTATATTTCATTTTCATGATTTATTATCGATATATTTACAAAGAATATGAGAAAGTTTGTTAACTTTATTTTATACAGACAGATATTCCCGTATATAATTATATCGAGTTAAGGGATATAAATAGATCACGCAACAAATTTGACGTTAAGCACGTTTTCTTCATTTCAATAAATTTTTCTCGCTTATGAGTAACACTTTGTTCTAAACAATCTGTGTTTTCTGTATCCAAGTATTTATAAAGTAGAGCTGTAAGAAAGAAGTACATTATAAATAATTTTCAGTTATGCTTTGGGGTGACCTGGTTTTCTAGGGGTAAGGTGTCAGACTTCTGTGCTGAGGGTCCGGGGTTCAATCCTCGGTCCCGGCACAGATTTATCTGATTGCAAAACCCTTCCTTCACCTCTGACAAGATGTGTATTAATCACAACTTGTGAATGTGAGGAATGCCAGGCCTCCACTGTGGTTCGGATTCCACGTTAAACTGTAGGTCCTCCATTTCATCTCACAATCACCCTACCA
Organism: Timema bartmani; assembly: GCA_902151455.1. Taxonomy (NCBI): domain Eukaryota; kingdom Metazoa; phylum Arthropoda; class Insecta; order Phasmatodea; family Timematidae; genus Timema; species Timema bartmani. The sequence goes on along the minus strand of CABFWB010002604.1, from coordinate 19,192 downwards.
TTGCACATTAGCGTAAGTGCGTATAACCCAAACGGTTAGTAAGACGCGGTGCTAATAATAATAATAGTTATGCTTTGAATTTTGTATCATAATTCTTATTAGCCTTCATACTGGTGTAGTGTATTAAGATACAACTTACTTGTGTGTTGTATAGTCCTATAAGAAAATTATTTAAGGCATTTTATTTCATCTTTTTAGTTTAAGTTATATGGCTTATACCTATTTTAGTAAATACTTACCTACTCTATGTCATTAGGAATTAGAAACTTCATTGCCACAGTTACAAAAGTACGCAACCTATCCTTATCTTGAGCTAGTTCTATACAGTCCACCTAATTACACCCTCTCTGTCCTCCCATCTGCAACTATATCTTCCCAATGGTTTATTTCTATTGGGTTTGCCAGTCAGTACCCTGAACAAGGTTCTAGTCTCCCATTCGCGCTGCATGTCCTGCCAAACGTAATCTACGAGACTTGATTATCCTAACAATGTATTGTGATAAGTACAGGGTATGTAACTCATAATTATGTAACCTCCTTCACTCCTCTATATCTTCATCCCTTTTTGGAAAAAATATCTTCCTAAGCACCTTCTTTTCAAAGACCCTAAATTTGTTTTCGTCATGTAAGGTAAGAGACTATGATTCACACTCATCACCACATCACTACATCACATTCACCAGTCAAATAATGCTTTTGGATAATGTGAAAGCAGGCGAGATGTCAACAACCTACTGACCAAGTAAAAGCATGTATTTCTTTACTGTATTCCTTTCCTAATTTCTAATCAAATATAATTATTAGTTGTTAAAATTGTTCCCAAATATTTAAACTCATTAACCCTGTCAAATGATATGTTGTTCGCAGTAATCAAATTATCGACCCCAATCTGTGTTTTATGTATGATCATATAAATAATATTTTCAGATATCACTTCTAAAATTATTTTCTTACTAGCCTCTAATAAAATTTCTGCATTGTTTGCAACATCTTCCTTGAATAAATAGTATCAGAAATTTGAGTTCTCATAAATAATAATTTATTTTGAAAATATGACGTTTGAACATGGGAATCGAAACCAGTACTTTAATTTTAGTGAGCCAATGGACAGATACGCTATCCCAATATCGTTCAGCACATAAGGCTATCCATCCCTCAAAGTTTAAGGCAGAGTCTGTAATTTACGTGTGTGATTGTCAGCTAACACAAACAAAACCAGATTATTTCAATATATATTATAAATCATAAATAACATATTTCACTATCATATATATTTATTTAATATAAATTACATTTTTATCAAATTTCTAATAAATGTGAAAAGGTATAAACTGTATTAAATCGTGATATACCATTGCAATACGAGTTTATACAATGTTTGTTGGCACTGCATTTAATTGATTCAATAATGTTAAATTAATCCAATTGTTTGCAATATGTTTTTAAGTAAAGTAATAGAAATTGTTTTAAGTTTTAATACAAATCCAAACAAAATTATTTATCCCACTACCTACAATGATACCTAGTTTCGTATTACTAGATGCCTTAATAATTAATTAAAATATTCAAATAATCAATAACTAGGGGCCTGAATAATCAATTAAGATATTCAAATAATCAATAAAAAAAAACCAAAAATAATTTATCGATCTAAAACTTATACGACTTGGAGTTTCCATTATTTTTATATTTACTAAATCAGAAGGCTTGAAACAACATTTTTATTTGAATATAACAATTTAATTAATATTAAATGACATCATCATGACTAGTGCTAATTTATAGAATAGAAATAAAAAAAAATTATTTTTTTCAAATAGCGACCTCATTAGTAAAATCCAGAATTCAAAAACCAAAATCGACACCTTTTTATAGGGGATTCAACACTGTTAATAATAAATAGATCCAACATGGTGTTGCGAATGTAATTCAAATAGTTGAGTAATCTCACAGCATCTTACATTAGCTTCAGAATACAAGAAAGTAAGAAAATATAGAGTGAAGACTATTCACTCTACATTTAATGTCCACTAACAACGAACCAAATATTCCAAAATACACCCCTTTTGTTACGGGAAGCATGTTGTCAACTTTGGAATACATCCACCATCCTGCTTTTTACTGTGAGAGATTATACCCATGGAATAAATAAGTTTAGAAAAGTATGTGTTCTTATAATAATCAAAAAGCTCCATTAAATATTTAATGTGGTACTTTGAGCCCCTATGTACTGACATCTATTGTATTGTTCACTATCATAAAGTTTTCCCTTTATGTTAAAATAAAATTTGAATCATATTACGAACTAGTATTAAAACTATTTTTATTAGATGTTATTTAGCATTTCACAAAACATAGTATTTTTATTTAATATTTTTTAGTACCGCGTCTTACTAACCGTTCGGGTTATACGCCTATGTACAACTTACACCAATGGATCAGGGATTAATATTGCTTAATTGAGAGAAAATGCACCCGCATTTGCTTTGATGGGGAGTGAAAAACAATTTAGGAGAACCACCCTTACTGTACCCGACATGGTTAGAGACCCTATTTCCCTCTCTACGGCAGTCTAGTCCAACACGAGAGTAGTGCGTTAGACCACGTGACCACCGAAGCGGGTAATACATATTTTAGTAATAAATTTTATTAGACAATCTACTAATAGCATAGTATAGAGTGTGGCTGTGATACAAATGGATCGTTGGGGGTTCAGAGGCTGATATTATGGAATTACAGTAGGCCTAATTAAGGGGCTGAGAACAAAATTCAAGTGACAGAACAAATTTTTTCATGAAATGTAGATTAAAGGTAAGCTAAAATTTAAAATCACATTTTTTTTTTTTTCTGATAGATCAAAGCTTTTATTGGTAAGAACATTCTTGTGATTTTCTCTCTGAGTCACTGAATAAAGTACAGTACATTCAAAATATAAAATTAACAGTTTTTTTTTTTTTAGAAATTGTTATTTAAATACTATTTTTTTAACTTAGCTTGGAAAATATCCTATTTAGTGCAATATTATAAGCAATATTTCAACTATGTGTACCATTTACATACAATTTTCTAGCACTAGTACCCGTAATATAAGTGCCAATCACTATTTCTCATACTATCCACAAATTATCCCGTAGCATCGTGGTTGCTAAAGCTTCAAATCTTCATTGACCACACCGATATTTTGCATAGTTGGTCGATGGTCTCTGGGAAAGACTACACCCTTCACCAATGGGTTGAGGTTTTCTGGGCGTCACTTACACGATCCTCCTTTCAGATAAAAGTGATCAAATATGCGCGCGTGTCGGATGCTACAAACAGAACTGTTGTAATTGGGCAGTCTTCTTTATATTCTCACTCTGTTGCTGGAGATTCTACTTTAATAAATCATTATGCTTGGAGTTACACAGTAACTTTGCTATACTCCATTCACGGTATGAATTACTCTCTGAAAGGTCTTTTTTCCTACCAATATCCTACTATATAACAGATTTCTGGTACGGAAAAAGGTCTTTAAGAAAACAATTCCTACACTGAACAGACTTGACCTCAAGTAACAAATGTCAATGAACGGTGGCATAGATCTAAACCTTTGCCTTCGAAGTCCTTTTGACAATTGTATTAATGTATACTCTTTGTACACTAAAAGGATGTATGTAAATGTTTTATCAAGATAAATAAAAAACATCCAATTATGTATAGTATGATACCAGACAATGCTAACCTAGCCTAGGACACGACACTTCACGATACTAACCTAACCAAACAAACCTAAACTAATATAAGGCATTTTAAGATCCTAAGTCTGTATGGAATGAAAAGAAAAGATTTAGTTCATCGGGCTGAGCTCGTATGGTCTATGGGTCTGAGTTAGGATTGTTGGAGCCGAAATAGTACTGATAAATAATTGATGGGGCCAAATTACTCTTTCTCATATCACCCTATCTTAAAATCTACGCCAAAATGGAACAATACCTTATAAACTTGCTACCTTAAAGGGTAAACGAAGTGTACACATAATAAGCTTTCCTTTTCTATGTTTTCTTGCTATCCACGTAGTTTGTTAGGTGGTTTAAGGACTCAAACTTGAAATATAATCTAAGGGTAAAGATAGTAAGACGAGATGCACACCTCAAGATTTCCTTAGGCACGTAAATATATGCCGAATTTAATCTTTTTTTAAAATAAACTGAAGTGGTGACCAAGTAGTCGAGGGTGTCAGGCTCACAAAAATAAGTGTATATTTATAAAAGTGTATATGTATATATGTATATATATGTACATATATATAAGTGAATATATACATAGTAACAAACGATCAATTTCAAACACTTAAGTTTCCTATGATAAAAATGCAAAGTTTAAAATTCCTGGTTTTGAAGTAGCCCGAATAAGTACCTACCCAATCGGCCTAAGGCGTTAGAGTCTCAATATGGGTAAAAGTATAACAAAATACTCCTAAGGTGCCCATCTTAAGGTATCACTAAGTACTTATGTAAAGTTCCTTGAACTTGAAGTTTCAGCATTTACACACAAACATACATTCTAATTTATTTATAAGATTATTTTCTTTGATACTCTGGAGTTTTAAGCTGCATATGAGAGAAATCATCTGTGTGTGTGTGTGTGAATATTTCTTTATGTAAATGTATGGTCATATAAAACCGCTATCGATCTGTAGATGTGATTGTTTCAATCATATTAAAATTATATATTATTACTATTGCCACATTGAACTTATTATATATGTTTTCTATATATAATATTAGAAATCGGATGTTGACTTTTTTTCACCACGTCTTACTATCCGTTCAAGCTGTACGCCTAATTACATTAATGTGTTATGTATTAGGAAGGTTGAATTAAAATAATGCGTATCCTTATTTACTTGGAGGGAGAGTAAAAAACAATTTAATAAAAACCACCCTCAATACATCCGATCTATATCGAACCCGATCTCCCCTTCTTAGGCAGTCTATTTTATTGCGAGAGTAGCGGCTGGCATCTTCAGTTAGAAAGACTCGCAAAAAAAAAAACCTGCAAACAAATCTGTAGGCATTAAGAATTTGTCTGTCATGAACATTGCGCGATATCTACCCAACACGGAGGGCTGATATTTTAGAACTAGTCGACCCTGTGCCATGTGAACCTTAAAGTTGGAATTTTTAATAAGATTTTTTAAATTAATTAAAATCTTGGTTGGAAGAAATACGATGAAGGCTCTTTTTGTCTATTTGAAGTAAAGAAAATCGTTTCCTTGTGTAGCCACGCAACGCATTGCGTGGTTACCCCAGGAAACTCTTGGTACTTCTGATAGTAAGATATACATAAATCATTTACTACAAAAAGTTGATCCTTGGTTTTTATGACGTGGTAAATAAACAAATAAACAGTGAAATATATATTACGTTTTGCAAAATCTTTGTAACAATAAGTTTGGTTCATTATTTTAATTTATTTTAAAAAATCAAGATTTATTTTACAAAATCAAGATTTATTTGATTTTATTTTCATTTTTTGAGTAATTTTTTTACTTTAACCAGAATTTCAAACTTTTAAAAATTCAAGGACTTTAAATTTAATTCGAGAATTCACTATTAATTAGAGATCTACATATATTTTATGATTAGAACCACAACCTTCTGGTCACCAGCAAACCAGAAAGGATTAGCCTGAGGTTTAGTTTGAGTGCCCACACCTAATTTTGTTGATAAAGTGCTTGAAATATTTTATTTGTGCTATTTATCACTGTAATAAATATATAAAATACGAATATATTTATTTTTTATGAACCAGTAGGTCGGGAACCGGGTCAACTCAGCCTCATGGGGACAAACGACAAGGTTCATTGTGCTGATCACATGACATCCTATATCCGTGGAAGTTTGTACTATCTTCGCTCGGTTGGTATGTCTCGAATGCGTGATGATGCCTTGGAGTTATTTTTCAATGTTCAAATATGAGCCTCATATTTTTATAAGGCCTTATTAATGGTGTTTGCAATTATGTTAAAGTTTCTAAGTGCTTATTACCTGATAATGACCTTGAACTTTTCAACTTCATTAAATCAATGTATTAATGCCATAATTTTCTACCTGACATTGTTAAAATCATGCAATATTGTTCTTCTAGTTGAATGTGTATAAATACTTCGAAGGATAAATTTATTATCATCACAATTCAGAAAATATGATTTAATAAGGTCCTTTTCTAAATAGGACTTTGAGGTTATATTTGACTTCCTCTCATCAAACAGTTTTAGGTAACAGCATTAAAATATTTCATCAAATTCATCAAAATTGCTAGCTCTTATTAAGTGTATTACTTGGCTATAAGCTTGTGTTTACTAAATTGTAAATTTTTACTTTGATTTATTTAAAGGAACTGTATTTATTTTGCAATTTCATTACCTTAACTGGTTTTCTAATTAAGATTATATTCAATGTTAATATGTCTACGAGCGTGTAATACAAACGGGTAGTAAGACTCGGTGCTAGAAATAAACATGTCTACGTACGTCATGAAGTTCTTTCAAAACAGATATTTTTCTGTTTGCTACAAATAAGGAATGTTCTGTAATTCTATGTCTGGCTCTTCCAGAGATTTCACTGTGATACACTGATTTTTTCAAAATAATTAATAATATCAAGGTAAACTCATACAATATCACTTAATTATATTTTCTTCAAACTAAATCCAAGTAAATTTCCCAATACAATATGAATGATAAATAAGTAATTGTAGTTAAGTATTTACAAATAAATTCAACAATTTTAGTATTCATTTCATTTTATACTATTTCATTTCCAATACTTCAAATGATTGCCTTTAATAAGGGTAACCTCGTAGGTGTCGGAATCATCTATATATTTTTTATAATCTCTACTTGTTATTTATTATTTACACCAATAAATAAAATGACCCACAATTTTATTGATACCAATATTTTTATCATTTATTTTATTTCCTTTGCAAAAATGCATTTAATATTCTATAGCTTATATTTAAAAATATTGATTGAAAGGTTTGACGATAGAAGTTTAGTATTCTTCATACCATCATATTATATCCTAGGATGTGTTGATCTATATTTGTCATTTTACTAAAGAGTGGTCATTTACGTGTTATTTATTTTGAAATACAAATATTTTTAAATCACACCAAAATAGAAGAGTTAGTTGAAATAGTCTGCACATGAATATAGACCCTTAAGCAGTGGTGGATTATTTTATATGGGTAATTTATTTTTACTTTTTTACGCTATTAATTGATGAATAAAAATTATTCAAACTTGCTCTTAAGAAATATTTAAAAGTTTATTTAAAATAGTTAAGAGTTTGTACAGAGTATATATTTGTAGATCCGGATGTTATTCAACTATTGAAGCGCTCCGAGAACATCTGCCATTAATGATAGACCACGAGTACTTGCTCACCATTCGTTAGCGTGGTATGGCTCTACCACTTAATTTATAATTCCCATTTGATTGGATACACATTGGATATGTCTTTCATTAACCTAAAGCTATTCAAAGAGCTATCATCTATCTGTAATAACCTATTATACCAAATAAGCTATTTTGGGCTTATTTTAAAATTCGCTTTACCTCCATTGACTTGGAATTGTGAAACGGATAATTTGTACGTTTCCTTATTAATTAATGCTGTAAGTCTTGGTCAGTAGTGTAATTTCATCGCAGATTTTCTTGCAGCCCAGGTTTTTATGCTGTTTATTACAATGACATTTTTGTAATTTAAACAAATATTTATAAAAAAAATCGTGAAGATGAATACAATGAATAAACTTGAGGAAGCACTGGAGAAGAGGATATGTGTGAAATCTTGAGGCTTTTATGGGTTTGTGGTATAACTTTTGAAGGAGGGTGGAGTTGGTTTAAAACAGGAATTGCTATCACTTTATTATGAATAAGATATTGATGAGTGGAGTCATGTTAGAAGAGTGGGGAAAGACAGGTAGTTACCATCCCAATATAATAGGGTAAGGTAAATAAGGGTGTTTGCAATAATATTTATAAAGGAAACTCTTTTATTGAATACATTTCTATGGTTTATGAGAAAATATTAGAAAAAAGAGCAAGAGCTAAACCTAGTTTGGGAAAAGAAAAATATTATTTTAGAAAAAATAAAAGCACCACTTGCTTACTATTTACTTTGAGAATGGTCTTGGACAAGTCATGGGAATTTTCATGGGAGGTTCATGTTATTTTTATAGATATAAAGAAAGCTTTTGATTCCGTTCCGAGAGATATACTATGGAATTGTTTGGAGGAATATGGTATTAGGGGAAGATTAGGAAGGGCAATTAAAGTTATTCATAATCCATACATATGTAATGTGAGAACAGACTACTAAAAAGAAATAGGTCTTGAAGTGACAACTGGAGTGAAGCAGGGAATTGTACTGTTCCAGTTACTCTTATTATGTATATGGATAAAGTTATTAGAACTTTGTTTGAAAAGGTTAAATCAAATTTTCAACAAATATAAAATAGTTAAAAATAATAGGAATTTGTATTTATACTTTTTTGCACTATTATGAATCTATTGAGGAAATTCTACCTACGTTTCTATACTTGAACTTAAGAGTAACTAGCATTGAAAACAAACCCGAGGATTTTTAGATTTATACTAAAACTAATCTTATGAGCAAAGCTTCCCCAAAAGACCTTGAAATGAATGGTAAAATTATCACTGAACTTCTTCTAATACCATATTAATTTAGTTGAGAATATAATTCTGTCTTGCCACTCAGGCTATGTATTATTACTGAAACTAATGTGTTCATGTAACCTTACTACATTACACCCACGGCTATTTCTATATATTTACAAACATGAGTTCATCTCTGTTGGATGGGACGGATGGAATTTTAATCATAATGTTGTCAAAGGTGGTTCTCTGGTTTACAATTCTTCTTAGCATGTTTTCCACCTGAAGCTAGCAATGGAACGTTCCCTGGAGCATTGAAAATATTAAAAATAAATAAACTTTATTTTTATTGTATACCTATTTCTCTTTTAAATACTTTCTCTAAAGTATTTTAGAAAATAAAACAAAAGCAAACTTTTCCCCGTCTGAGAAAGAAAGATACTAACTTACAACTAGCCCACTGTAGTTTTGTTAGTCATAAATCCATTGTAAATAATTTATTAAAGACTCTAAAACATGGTGTCAATTAAATCGATATTTAAAGTCAGATTGATGCCATTTATTCTAGTCAAAGTAAAGTTTTTATATGTGTCATTAAAGTACTATTCTCTTAAAAATTTATTAATTATTGCTCACTCATATTTTATATAATCTGCTGTAGCAGTTATATGAAAAATTATATAGTTTTCCATAAAAATTGTAACTTGAGTTTATCAATTCCTTAAATAAGTTAATAATAAATGTAATACGATTAAGTATCAAAAATTTAATAATGTTAATATTCTTTTATCTGTATTGTAACAATATATGTCAAGGTATTACATCGATATTTCTCCCTTGGAAGTAAACAAATGTGGAAGGAGCAATGAAATGCAATACGTAGTAGAACATTTGAGAAGGTGCAAATTCTCTGTAATAGGCCTAAATTATTACTGAGTGGAAGCTCAAACCCCGCTCTAGGCCAACATCTTGGAAAGAAAACATGTTTATTCAGCGTCAGACCTTTCTGAATACTTTTAATTCTATCAAAAACACTCTCGACTGAGATCTGGTGACGGTATCATGTTCACAACGCGTCGAGAATATAAATAAACATATTTAAATTGACGAACATGTGTGATACCAGGCCGCGTAATCATTTTGTTCAAAACAGTGATAATATAAAATAAATAGTTAATTGATAATACATTAATTATTTCAATATTGATGTAATAATAATCACACCCACATATTCGCTATAATATTGTCACTAAAAAGACGTGGCAAGATAAATAATAAACATTCCCCCAAGACGGTAACTTACTTCCCAAAATTTATTTGTACAATACAGTACAGTACATGAACAACATACATGTTTAGCCCCTTGTGATATATAGATACCTTAAAGGTTAAATTAAGCTCCTCTTCATTTGTATGTGCTTGTTGATCACATTTGTAAGTACAGTATTATAATTTGTTAAAAAATTTCTTTTATATTATGGTCTCAAGTTTTTAAAGAACATAAATTTAATTACTGAGTAATTTGGTTTGAAAAACGACACAACTTTTATATAATAATGTAATCTTTATTAATAATATGAAAAGTAAACTCGTTGATTTCACTTGGAAAACCAACAATATTTGTTTCAACACCTTTGGGCACACTAATAGTGTTGTGATAGGGAAGGCAGAATTTTATAAGAAACATAGCTGCACTTGCATGGAGTAATGGTGGGAAAACTATTCAAAAACAACTTAACTACATCCAGCTATTAAGCGAAACCTTACCTCACCGTCAGCAGAAATCCAGAAAAGACGAACTTAAACTTAGAACTGCTTCTTACCACCAGTTCAGGTTATAAGCTTAAGTACTAATTACGCTAATGGGTTATGAATTGGGAAGTTTAAATATAGAGAAAGTGAATTCGCATTTGCGTGCAGGGAGAGTGGAAAACCATTTAGGAAAAAACTCTTCCAGTTAACCCTAGCGAGATTCGAACCTCAATCTCCCCGTCCTCGGCAATATAGCTCAACAGGAAACTAATGTTCTTAAAAAACATTATAAATGGTAATAAGGAACGAATATACAATGCAAGATTAATTCAATTTTAATAGACTGGGAATTGGTGTCTGTGTTAAGTAGATATAATTTAAGACATGACAAATGTATAAGTGAATCTATACGAACATTAACATAAGATTTAAAAGAAGTTTTACTACTTCAAAAAAGTCAAGTTAAAACATAAAGAATAAATTTATGTATGAGAAAGTTATGTGAGCGACAAGTTATGTTATACTGAAAATTGGTAATTAGTCATAAGATAAAGTTCTTATATTAATATTGTAAACAATGACAAAATATGATGACCCTTTTGATTATAAAATTATTAAAATGTGTTAACACATATAAAATGTTGAAAGCAAACTATATAAATGACTAGATTGGTTGATACATTATTAAGATCATATCTGAATAAATAAATTATATTGAATGACCAATGTTTATAAGAACTTTTACCACTTCATTAAAAGTCAAGTTGATACACAAAGAATAAATTTATATATGTAAACAATGATAAAATATTCTAAACATACAATTATAAGATTATTAAAATAACTATTAAAACGTTATCATGCATAAAATGTCAATGGCAAACTATGTAAATGACTAGAT
>CABFWB010002603.1:66442-102083 GCA_902151455.1 Timema bartmani | reverse complement strand
GCACCATGTGAAGGAACACTGCTGAAACGCACCATGTGAAGTAACAGTAATACAATGCACCATGTAAAGTAACACTGCTGCCATTTGTTGACCACAGGAAGGGGGCAAGACAGACCACCACGGCAAGAAGGGGCAGACCGCCAAAGCCAAGCAGTCTTCAGACTCTAAAGGTCATGCAGGTCACGGAGGTCAGGAGAAGAAACATGAGCATCACAGCGAGTACTCCAAGAAGGGCGGCAATCACGCCGGGCGTGCGCACAAAATAGAGCAGGGGACCAAGTCCTAGATCCTGGGAGACAAGCACAAATATAATCCGTCTGGCGGGAAGGATTAATTTGGGTCATTTATTTACTATCATGGGCAATTCATCTATTCTCAAAAGTTTTTTTTAAAGTAATTTGGATCAATAGAGCTTAAATTGTTAAATACTAGTTTCGTGTCGCGGAGTTTTGCAAGGGTAGGCAAAGTAACTGTAATATGTTCTCATCACTCAGTATAACACTCATTGGTCAGGTATCAACATTCCCATGTGAAGTATGTAGAGCAGAGCTTATGTATGATTGGTCAATATGTGGACAGAGTGGGAGAGAACAATCATTGGTCAGGTATCAACATTCCCATGTGAGGTATGTAGAGCAGAGTCTATGTATGATTGGTCAAATGTGGACAGAGTGGGATAGAACATGTCACAATCATGTACAGTTTTAACAAGCTCTGCTTACCTTGGCGACACTCCAAGACACGACAGGGTTCAGCATGTTTCACGATCAGCATGACATTCAGCTGAGAATTTTGTCCAATAATAGTTTTTTTTTGTCTCTGAGCCCCGTCTGTTCTCGGAAATATGTTGTTGGTTTAGATAGTTAAAATAATGATAAAACGCCTGATTCAAATCCCAGTTAGCACAAAACCACTTTCATCTAGTTTGAGATTCGCCTGGCTCGTTGGGAAGTTTTTATAACAAAACTTGTTTTCTCATGCTTTCTCTAATCGAAACCACAAACATAATATTCTTGTAAAGCTCGGGGCTTGCATTAAATGTTCCATTTATTAACATTGGAATAATTTGCTGACTTTGTGGGACTATAAAAAGTGGGTGTTGGTTAGTAATTCTCTGTCAGGAAATTGATATATCCTCAAGATCACATTTATGTGTGTAGCACACATATGGGAAGCAGATATTGTTCATACATTGAGGTGATCATTCGTCACTGATATTCAGGAGCGATCCCAGAAATAAATATTTTGTCCCAGAATAAATTTTGTCACCGATTTGCAAAAATAAATTAATGCTATTTCAAATGTATTTGAACTAAATTAAAATCAAGGCATTTTCTAGAAATTTCCAATGTAAAATCTGACAAAACTATACGTGATCATAGCATACGAGTATTTCTCACTTATTCGGAATTGTTTTCCTAACGTCTAGCTCTAACTGTAAGTGGGTTAGTTCACTACTTTCATGTACAGTATCCTATAATTCTCATCATAAACTGTATATATCGCTATATTCTCTGGACCTATTTTACTGACACTGTCCAACAACACAAATATAAAAAAAAAACACTACTCCAAAGTGTTTTATGCACCAATTGGAAGGAATCGCAAGTTAAGGTCTGTATTTTTTTACAGTTTTTACAACACAACACTTATTTGATCAAAATTAATAAAATATCGCTTCATTCGGTACATTAAGTTAATTTTCATTTTTGGAGATGCATTTTCTGAACCGGCAGATTATATCAGCACATGAAAAATTCTATGAGCAAATGTGAAAGGGCCAACTAATTTTGTCAGAAAAGGTATTTTCCCACATTACCTTTCAGGGTTCTTTTACATGCCTAAATCGACATAGGGCCGACGGCTTTAATTCCACTCCGAAGTAAGTTGTGCTACAGATTTGTATCGCTTAAGAAAAATCCGTCAACCCCGCCTGGGTTTGAACCCACGAACATCGGGTTCTGAGGTGAGCACTTTACCTCAACACCACCGGGGTCAACATTTAATTTAATTCTTCACATATTTTTATATCAACAGTTCTTAAATATTTGTCGCGGGCATCGCGGAATTTGACCAGAATTTTTTTAAATGATAGTAAAAAGTCTTGGTCAAATTTCAGATATTCAAAAACTGTTGAGATTAAAATATGTAGAGAATTAAACTAAGCGAACCGGTTGAAGCCGTTTTTGATTAATTTTTGATAAAAAATATTTTTATTTTATAAAAACTTAAAAAATGTGGGGCTTATCACGCACGCGTTTCCTTTTGTCCCGAATGAAATGCTCTCCTTATATCTCTCTCTCCTTCTCTGATCAGTGAGTTTATAATTGTCTGTCCCCTGAAAACACCAACTATATACCTTCATCCTGAATACCCCTGGCACGCAGGCTTCCTGCGACTACACAATATCTTCTTAACCTGTGTTAACAAACACGAGTTATTCATTTATGATCTCTTTAAAAACATCCATTAGTTTTCTGTTTTGAAGAGAGTATTTTGTTATTTGCTAAATGTTATTTTTTTAGACTAAAGTGTCCTTGTATTAATACATAATCTATTGTTATATTATGTTAGGTGTTGTTATAGTATTATTGTGTTATAAATTCCATGTAATTGTTTTCATGATGGATATAAAGAATATTTACACTAACAAACTTGCCCATTGTAGTGTTACGTGTTATTGTAATTGTAGAGCATTGTCTTGGTGGAGATGGAGAACTACGAGTTTTATTTAAGGTCCAAAGACAAACTTTAAACTTTACTAAGCAGCTCATGTGAGTTGGCTTGTGTCTGGGCTCATTTGTAAAAGAATATAGTGAGCTTTGGTGGTCTAACGCGCTACTCTCGCAGTAGACTAAACTGCCGATGACGGGGAGATCGAGGTTTGAATCACGGTCGGGTGTACTGAATAGTTCTCCACTCTCCCTCCACGCACATTCAAGTACACTTCCTCTAAATATAGACTCCCTAATCTCTAAAACTATTAGAGTAATTAGTACATAAGCTTACAAACCGAACGGGTAGTAAGACGCGGTGATAAAAAGAAAATGGTGTGTAGAGTTGGGAAATTTATCGACTCTTCATTTACAATTGTTTATGTCGGATCAGGCCGATCTTCATTTTTATTTTAAAACTTAAACATACATCAACTATAGAAGTTCCAAAATAAAAATCAAATATTTTCTAAATACATGACATTAATGTTATCATCATTTAAGATCGTCATGTTGGCTACAAACAATTATTGTAATGATTGGTAATATTGATTCCAGCTCTCTATGAGCTCCTGTCTGTAAGATGAGCACTGGTCAGGCTGTCTGTGTATTGTTAAGATTATAGTAGTAAAAAAAGTAAGTATTTCAATTATATTGCAAAATTAACTAATCGACTAATTAAACTTCATAGAGTAAGAGAGTTATACCGACCATGCGGCTGCCGCCATTAACGATGATTGTGCCAACGTGTGCGGATAGAGGGTGTCATGTGGTCAGCACAACGCTCTTCCAGCCGTTAATCTCAGTTTTCTAGACCAGACCCGCTGCTATTTCCTTCTAGTAGCTCCTCATTTGTCCTGATGAAGCTGAGTTTGAGCCTGTTACAGACACACGGTATCACAGACATGTTCATCAAACTTTATCGGCTAAATAATCCCACCTGTGACCATCACAACGTGATCGATTCATCGCCCAGTTATTATTTGTTTACCTCTGTAAATATGAAGAAGTGATACTCCTGTCAACTGTTCTCAACCTTTATTCCTATCAACTGTTCTCAACCTTTATTCCTGTCAACCATGCTCAACCTATACTCCTGTCAACTGTTCTCAACCTATATCTGTCGACCGTGCTCAACCTATATTCATGTCAACTGTGCTCAACCTATATTCCTGTCAACTGTGCTCAACCTATATTCCTGTCAACCGTGCTCCGCCTATATTCTTGTCAATCGTGCTAAGCCTATATTCTGGTCAACTGTGCTCAACCTATATTCCTGCCAACTGTGCTCAACCTATATTCCTGTCAACCGTGCTCAACCTATATTCCTGTCAACTGTGCTCAACCTATATTCCTATCGACCGTGCTCAACCTATATTCCTGTCAACTGTGTTCAACCTATATTCCTATCGACTGTGTTCAACCTATATTCCTATCGACCGTGCTCAACCTATATTCCTGTCAACCGTGCTCAGCCTATATACCTGTCAACTGTGCTCAGCCTATATTCCTGTTAACCGTGCTCAACCTATATACCTGTTCAACTGTGCTCAGCCTATATTCCTGTTAACCGTGCTCAACCTATATACCTGTCAACTGTGCTCAACCTATATTCCTGTCAACTGTTATCAACCTATATTCCTGTCAACTGTGCTCAACCTATATTCCTATCAACTGTGCTCAACCTATATTCCGGTCAACTGTGCTCAACCTATATTCCTGTCGACTGTGCTCAACCTATATTCCTGTCAACCGTGCTCAACCTATATTCCTGTCAACTGTGATGAGATTCCAGTGAATGTCCCTTGAAGAGCGGCAAACCCCCTGCCCGTCACATGTGACCACTTACCGCCGCTACACACATGATTACAGCTCACATGTCGCCGCGATGAATCGATGATAAAACAATCCATACGAATACACTGGCCCACAGAACCATTGTCCAAGTAACGGTCGATGAGCATGGTCTCCAAGTAACCGAAATAATATTTGTTTTAGTATTTAACCGTCCTTCCCCGTTTCTTAGTCGATATTTCGTCTAACAACTGACCTCAAACCTCAAGGTCCTGGCTTTGATTCTAGACACTTTGTAGGAAGATGTACTGTTCTGAGATAGGATTTGTTCCCTCTGGTTGGACTGTAAATTCTTGGGTCTGGCTGCTGATTAAATACTTATATATATTTAATAAACGTATTTCAACCCTCAATGGTAATCTAATGGACTAAGATGATATGGACACGCGTTGCAGATGGTCGTCTTGCAGGGAGAGAGAGGCGAGTTATCGGCAGTACTTTTTATTGTGTTTATATCATTTTTGACAAACTAAATAACACATCTACATAAGAAATATTTTAAGTTTTATTTTCTATCATAATAATCTCAAAAGTTATTCCATTTATCACCCATCTTACTAGCCATTCGAGCTATACGCTTTTGTACTAATTACGTTAGTTGTCTAGGGATGAGGAATGTTGAAATTAGAGGAAGTGTACCATTATTTGCATGGAGAGAGAGTGGGAAACCATTTTGGATAAGCCACCTTCAATACACCCAACCGGGATCGAGCCATGATCTCCCCGTCATGAGCAGTTTAGCTTATTTTGAGAGTAGCGCCTAAGACCATGCAGCCACCGACGTGTGGGTCTCAACAGTTCTTGAAAATCTGTCATGGGCGTCGTGGGATTTGACCAAGACTTTTTTTCTTAATTTAGAAAAAGTCCTGGTTAAAATTCCATAATTCTCCGGCAAGTCAGTTATTCAAGAAAAGTTGAGACACGCGTCGGTGGGCGCATGGTCTTAGGCGCTACTCTCACAATAGACTTGATTGACGATGACGGGGATATCGGAGTTTGAAACCCAGTTGGGTGTATACTGAGGGTGGTTTTACTTAAAAGCTTTCTCACCCTTCTTCCACGCCATTGTGGGTACACTTCCTCTAAATTCAACCTTCCTCATCCCTAAATCACTGTCGTAGTTAGTATATTAGCGCACAACCCGAACGGATAGTAGCACGCGGCGATAACAAAAATCCATATCGTAGCGAAGATGAATTGAAAATATCCATTGGCGAGTCGAGCCAATGAGAGTTGCGGGAATATCGGCCAGTAGTGTTCCACCTTGAGTGGCAGAGAACTGTCCACTGTCCACACGACCACAAGTGCTGGCTGGATCGTATCCAAGAGCCTTCGTTCCAGCCTCAGGTAAATACATTCCAGTCATTTCATTATTTGATAAAGTTTCAAATAAGATTTTCCGGAAAATTAGGGTGAGGTGGAAGAAAAGGCCAGTGTTGTTGAAGTTTTTATGGCAAAAAAAAATTTTTTTGGCCAAAATAAATCAAATATTGCTCCATTAGAAACATAAAGTTTAATTTTACTCACGTGTTGACATCAACAGTTGTTGAATATCTGTCATGAGCATAGTGGCATTATTTACCAAACTTTTTAAATTAAAAGAAAAAGTCCTCATTAAATTCCGGAACACCCTTGACAGATATCCAATAAATTTTGAAGTAACCATGTGAAGAAAATTAAATTCTATGTTTGTACTGGAGCAATATTTTATTTATTTTTGGCCAAAAATATTTTTGCCATAAAAACTGCAAAAACACGTAGTTTTCCTCACGTCCCCTTCTACCCCACCTTAATAGCTATCGTCAATGATATGGGGGTTGCGAGGAAGGGGGCTCAAACCCCCTCTTTCTTAATACATCTATGGGGGGTTGAGACTAAATACTGCCTTATTTACAGTTTAAATAACAACAAAATTAAGGTACTACAACACATTTATAACTATAGCCCAATTTTTGCCACGAATAATTAATTATCTCGAAGGTCTTTTTTCTTACCACAATTCTAGTATATAGTAGGATTCTGGTAGGAAAAAAGACCTTTCAGATAGTTATTCATAAGAAAACCGTACTATAGCAGTCACCATTGGGATGTTTTAGGTATTTATTGTTTTTAATCCTTTTATAACAAAAGCTAAGGGTCACTAGAATCTGGGACTGCACCGTTCAGAAACTCTCATAGCACTCTCAATCTTGGATCATGCTAGGACTAGTTAACCTTGACCTGACAAGGATTCGAACCGACACAAATGCCCAGAGCCTGTCCTTATCTTGGCATGGATATCCTTCCAGCAATTACATTTAATTAGGGTAGTAGGATAATAGGATTAACATATCCTACCAGCATTGATTTATGTGAAACAGAGAAAACCCTTTATACAGGACTGGAAACTAGTTAGATAATTTATAGTAAGTAAATTTCGTTGAACTAAAACGACTTCTTAAAAACATTTTAATACATTTGCCTTATTCACGAGCCAAAAAGTAGTACACAAAATGTAAGTATCACGTTTGAATGATTTGTTAATATTTGTGTGAGAAGCTTCGAAATGTAAATTGAAGACGAAAACCGGATCTTTTTCACTTCAACTTCAAGACACCCACAATAACATACGCATCCTCAAATTATGTTGAAGAGAGAAGAGAACTTTGATATATCATAAGCAAATTTGATATATATATCACCAAATATTACACATTTCAACATATAATCATGTTTATAACATCTATTAAACAGTACTTTAACACAGACTAAAGGTTAAATGACGTCTATAATACGCAGAGATAAATTTAGATATGTCAGCTTGAATAATGCAATTTGCATTGTTTATTGCTTTAAACATTTCTCTTCGTCAAGATACACTTCATGAATAATTTAGTATTGTTATGTGACAGCAACGAAACTTTTTTTTAGAATTTACCTCATATTTCAAAAGGAACTTTGGCACATTATCTACCACCAGACACACCAAAAAGTATAATTTATTAAATGTACAGTAAATTATTACATTTACGGGGATCTGGTGGTCTAGAGGTAAGGTGTCAGACCTCTGTGCTAGGGGTCCGGGGCTCAAACCACGGTCCCATCACAGATTTATCTGATTATCAAACCCTTCCTTCACCTCTGGCAAAGTGTGTGCTTTCACGCTTTGTGAATGTGTGGAATGTCAGGCCCTCACCGTGGTTCGGAACCCACGTTAAACGGTGGGTCCCCTTGGGCTCAAACCATGGTCCCATCACAGATTTATCTGATTACCAAACCCTTCCTTCACCTCTGGCAAAGTGTGTGCTTTCACGCTTTATGAATGTGTGGAATGTCAGGCCCTCACCGTGGTTCGGAACCCACGTTAAACGGTGGGTCCCCTCTGCTCTCCACCACCATCATTCTCAAGTATCATCCTACCATCTGGGGATGGTTGAATTCGCCTTAACAGTGTCCCCACCTCAGAAATTAATTCCTCCATATGCCAGGAGAGCGGAGGTAATATAAGGTCGACTGACCAAAATCTAGAGCATTAGTCCCAGCCCCACCCCCTTATAACATTTACAATAACCCTCACTGCCCTTAGTTATAAAAAATAATCTTCTAGGGCACATAAAATAGTGATTCTAAAATAATCTGAATAATATTTATTTTCCCCTAATTTGATCAAATCTTTGAACTTTTATAAATCCTTACAAACAATCTTGTTTCTCTATATAAGGAAATATAGTAACACAATCAAAGGACTATTGTTTTGACATAGCGCGTTATTGCCCTAAGCTTAGACAGCAAGATGAATCCTGGTAACATTTTACATTTCTTTGTCAGTGCCAGCCCGAATCGAACCGGTGACCTCGCTAACCATTTAGCCCCGTGTTAGTTCGTGACCCAGAGAACCTTCATTCTTGCATTAGTTTATTTTAGACGCAGTTTTTTTTAACCGCAGCGTTGTATAGTTATACAAATCACAAACTTACCTAACCTAGGGAAGCACACTTAACCGGCCTTTTTTTAAGCAACAACTTATAATTGTTAATGTTTCTTTAAATGGGTTTTATTTATAATAAATATAGTTGTTTGTAGTAAGGTAGTGTTACCAATACGTAATTAGTTATGAAATGTAAACAAAATGTTTATCAGGTCTCGGTTATATCTTCATATATTAAAGACGTTAGTGTTTTATTTCAATGTCTTATCATAAATAGTAGGCTAATACAGTTAACTACCAATTATCCGCGGTAGTGGAGAGGATGAGTGCCGCGGATAATCCGCATATTCAGTAAAACAAGAGATTGTAGCACATTCTGTCTATGAACACATCATTATATTTCACAAACTAAGATAGTAAAAAAACACTTTAAATCAATGTACAGTATAGGCCCTACTAAAAAGGGACACATCAATTAAAAAAGTGTATTAGTCTTCAGTTTCATCTCAGCTGATTCCTTTTTCCTTATCCCCCTACGTATTTTCCTTAACATCAGCTTGTCAGATAAGAGCATGTCATCTTCCTGTTCCAGATAATTAAGCAGGTACAACACCAAAAGGCCTCCTTCCCCCTTGCATAAACTTTTTGTCTCTCTGACCATTATCTCTTCCCTAGGGATTTACTAAGTAGGCTTCAACAATCCATAGCCCTGTATTCTCAATCAACACGGCGTTTTTCTAAAAAGTATCCCCTGCTGTTGGTGATACCACGGTTAAGCCGACAATCGGATAATCCGCCTGCGGAAAGTCGGGAGTTTACTGTATATTGTGATGATGTGCCTCATCAGGTTTTAAAGATATATTTCAAAATTATTTCTTATTAATAAATGTAATGGGAAAATGGGGCTAATCTGCTGAATAAAACCCTTAAAAGTACTAAATACCCAAAACCCTAGCGGCAAGGCCTGTAATTTATACACGCATTATAGATTATTCCCTGGGAATCGAACTATGGCTCCTTTGACTTATTATTATTATTATTATTATTATTATTATTATTATTATTATTATTATTAGCACCGCGTCTTACTACCCGTTCGGGTTGTACGCACTTACGCTAATGTGTAATGGTAGGGTGATTGTGAGATGAAATGGAGGACCTACAGTTTAACGTGGAATCCGAACCACGGTGGAGGCCTGGTATTCCACATATTCACAAGTTGTGTTTAATACACGTCTTGTCAGAGGTGAAGGAAGGATTTGGCAATCAGATAAATCCGTGCCGGGACCGAGGATTAAACCCCGGACCCCCAGCACAAAAGTCTGACACCTTACCCCTAGACCACCAGGTCACCCTTTGAATTATTGAACTCCTAAACCACCCGACCATGGGAATGATGTATTCCGTAGGTTTTGTTATTTTTCTTGTCTACAATTTGTAAAATAAAAAGTAAACTTGTATCGATCCACTTGTCTTGTATTCAACATCCTCTGAATAATAGAACTTGCTCGTACAAACATTTTTATAAGCGCCCAATCGATTCTGATATTCCCTCACATCTGCGAGTGTTTACAAGCCAACATTAGTTTGATACCAAGCGAGTCTGGACGTGAATTATTTTGTTTATGTTGCTGGTTGCTAGGCAACTACCAGTCTGACAAACATCGCTTCCTCCGGAGATAACATTTCAGAGCGAATAAAGAATAATTACCGAGACATCTCGGATTGGTTTGTTTCAATTCGCATGAGCCTGATGAAATCATGTAAACAGGTAATTAATTTGTCTCTTTGATTGGATACAAACAAATGACTGTCGCTCAATACAAAGCCACTACAATAGTGATGAAACCCGCTTCAGTGGCCGAATGGTCTAAGGCGTCACTATCGTGATAGACTGCCCTGCTGAAGATGGGGGAGGTCGGCGCTTGAATCCTGGTCGGATCTACTGAGGTGATTTTGACTAAATAACCTAGTTTCCCACCCTCCTTCCATGCAAATGGGGTTAAATTACTTATAAAATGCTTCTTTCCTCATTCCTAAGCCAGTAGAGTAATTATCATATATGTGTATAACCTGAATAGGTAGTAAGATGCAATGATAAAAAAAAGTAATGGCTTCTATTGAGAAGTTGAAATATTAAACTTGTATCTATAGGTTTATACATGATCTAGCTAGATGTTTTGCAACAAATGTTACATATAGGCCTATATAGACTCGGTGGCTCGCATTATTTCAAGATCGAGCCCCCTTGTACACCATCTTTTCCCCGCCACACGAGGGGAAATTAAAAACCTACGCACACATTTCTACTAGTCTACGTAACCCATTTCATATTAAAAAAATAACTAATACTAAGAGATTACATTATTCTTTAAGATGTGTTGTTTTAAGACGTCTGTGTAAAAATATTTAACGAAAACTCAGCACTCCTCTAATGTGACGGTTGGTGTCGACAGAAATATGCACAAGATCTAAGAAATAACTCGCACAGATAAATACATCAAGCCCTTTATTGCCCTTTTAGAAACATCGAGGTACAATGAGTGAGCCTGGAAGCAATTGTTAAACAACGGCATAGAAGGAAATAGCATCTTCAGTGCCCAACTACAATGAGTTGGTCTTCTTCAATAGATGTCTTGCGGACCACCAACAGGACTCTTTATGGACCCCAGGTTGTGAACCTCTGCTCCTTACTTCTTAAACTAGTTTATCATTTCATTTGTTCCAGAAGCTGTCGAGTTGATGTAATTATGCTGCTCCAGATATTGACAAACTGCTTACTGCTTCAGATCATCACAGCCCAGACATCTTTCAAAATACGTGAGAGATTTATATATATATATATATAACTAAGGTTACACTTCCCTACAACTGACTTTTACACTCTAAATGAAAGTGACCCGCTTCTGTGGTTGAATGGTCCAAAGCGTCACTCTCACAAAATAGACTGGGCTACCGATGATGGGGAGACCAGGGTTCGAATCCTGGTCGGGTGTACTGAGAGTGGTTTTCCAATCTTCCTCCACGCAAATGCGGGTATTCTTCCTCTAGTTTCAATCTTCCTCATCTTCTAACGCACTATCGTAATAAGTAGCTACTGTCCCCATCCTTTCTTATAGCGTTGTGTGTGGGCCTGGAATCTGTCAGGATGTCTTCGGCCGAGGTTAAGGGGGAGGTGATATTGAATACTTGTGTGGGTTCGTGATTGACGTTACACTTGGCTTTTTTTATTAGTACTAGTATATCTATTACTAAAGTGATGTTAGAAGTGAAGTTAGAATGAAAGAACTTAGAGAATATTAGGAAGCGTGTGACAAAACAAGGTGTTAATGAGGTTTACCCAATGGCCTGTCTGACTCCTAGGTGGTCCCTACACGGTCGCTGAATCGGGTTCCATGGGCTCGAGTGGCAGCCCCCGATACTGGTACCGATGAACCGGTGCCTTAGCCCGCGTAGCCCCAAAACGGGCAGAGTGATCCCTAGCCTTTGATGTTCTGTAGTCAACTACGAGGGGTTCAATTCCCCTTATTTTAACCGGGCCTCCGGCCTTGTTTCTCGCTAAGAAATGCTGACTACTTTAGTGATCAGCTACTCTAGTTTATGTTTATTGAATAATCATAGCAACCTCGCAACGTTCGTTTTGTCATTCGCAACTCATAACATACACTATTACACAAACACGTCCTCCAATTGAGGCCATGCTGTTCCACTACATAAGCGTATAGCCCGAACGGGTAGTAAGACGAGCTGATAAACAACTAACAAACAAATGAAAGTATTACGAATGGATGAATCCCCTCGTATATCTCTCAGAGCTATTTTGCGAAGCGGGTTGCATCTTAACTTGACGCACCCAAGCAGACTAAGAATATCACACTTAGACACCAATGTAGGAAATAGAAAGAGAGGGAAAAAAATGAGCAGTTCACTCTGTGAGG
This sequence comes from Timema bartmani, assembly GCA_902151455.1. Taxonomy (NCBI): domain Eukaryota; kingdom Metazoa; phylum Arthropoda; class Insecta; order Phasmatodea; family Timematidae; genus Timema; species Timema bartmani. Next base: position 89,670 of record CABFWB010002603.1, on the reverse strand, counting down.
CCTCTTGTTTATCCATGTGCTGATAACACTTCCCCTCTTCCTCTGACGAGTTTACACAGTCCCTATACTATTTGCGCCTTGAAAACATTGACTTGCTTTTTAAAATTACCTTTTCCTTGTTTCCTATTCCAGATAGACACTTCTTACTACGGGCTTTTTTAATCTACATCCTGGCAGGAAGATTCCTACAGGACAGTTTCGTGACCGAGACAAATAACCTGAGTTTTAGATGATTTATAAAAAATACGTTTACAAAAAAACTACTTCAAGAAAAAATTAATAATTTAATGACACTGTAAGACTATTTTTAGAATTATTAAAGAATCTATGGTTTGTGTGTCAACTTTATATCTTTAAAACCCACTGAGTAAAACGTAATTTATTAGCATGGGAAATCCTATCTTGACTGACCGTGACGTCACAAGTAGACAAAGTCCTTAAGACGTTATTATCTGTCTATTAGAAGTTAATCAATCTCCTTTGAATCTATTTATAGAACCTAGACCTGGTGTTTGGATGGTTCTAAACGTTCAACATATCCCTCCCTTGTTCCCAGTGGTCCTGATGGAGATGAACCAGGAACCTCTGCCCCAAATGCTGGCGGATGGTCTAACAGAAGCGGAGAAGAAATACCCTGACCTCAAGTTCGACCAAGTTCCCGTCGTGGTCAGTCGAGAAGACGAGGAGGAATCTTTGAAAGAAGGTTCGAGAGTTTTATATACTGAGTATGTGGGGGGTTTGGTGGTGAGTGATGGTGAGTTATGGTGAGTGTTGTTACAGTGTGCACCATGGTGAGTGATGGTGAGTGTTGTTACAGTGTGCACCAGGGTGAGTGATGGTGAGTGTTGTTACAGTGTGCACCAGGGTGAGTGATGGTGAGTGTTGTTACAGTGTGCACCATGGTGAGTGATGGTGAGTGTTGTTACAGTGTGCACCATGGTGAGTGATGGTGAGTGTTGATAAAGTGTGCACCAGGGTGAGTGCTGGGGTGAGCGCAGTGCTGGACCTCACCTGGACAGGATGGTGAGTGATGGTGAGTGTTGTTACAGTGTGCACCAGGGTGAGTGCCGGGGTGAGCGCAGTGCTGGACCTCACCTGGACAGGCTGGTCCAAGGCTAAGATCATGTCCCACGGCTCTAAGATCCCTTACTTCAGAGGGGACGTTACACCCGGGACCTACGTGGCCTCTGTGGACAGCTACCTGACGGGACGCAAGGCGACTGACGCTGCTCTCATCTTCCAGACAGAGGAAGGTGGGTTCGTGTCCCGGACCATATCATCTCTCTTGTTCCCTTGTTCTTTCACTAGAAAGGTCGAGGTTCAAGTCTGACAGAGGACAGTCCATCTCCAAGGGAATGCTCGTGCACTTCCTCTTATATACATTCTGCTCATTCCCCTCTTTTTATACTGTCATTGTTCGCTCAGGGCCATCGGGCTCAGCTCTGTCCCGGGAGGTCTGGATTTGTTTCTAGTCCCGGTCAAATGCACTACTGGTTTTCATTACATCCCCTCAACCCCCGCCTCCCTCGTATAGGGCTGTACGCATACACTAATTACATCAATAGAGTAGTGATGAGGAATATTGAGTTTTAGAGGAAATTCACACGCATTTGCGTGGTGGGAGATCGTGAAGCCATTTATGGATTAAGACACTATCAGTGAACCCGACGCATGATTAAGTGACCGCATGGTCTAAGGCGTCACTCTCGTGTTATACCAGATGGCCGATGACAGGAAGCTTGAGGTTCAAATCCGGTTTGTGTGTACTGAGAGTAGTTTCTCAGAAATAGTTTTCCAGTCTTCTTTCATACAAATACGGGTACACTTCCTATAAATCCCACCTTTCTCCTACTTAACTCATTAAAGTAATTAGTTAATATACGTTTAACCTGAGCAGGTAGTAAGACGCGGTGCTAAAATAAAAGTACCCCCACTGTGATTCGAACTACGACATCCTCAACACCGGCAATCCGTGTGTTTGTCTTTAGCTTTTTGCATGCAGCACAACAATTGACAACTAAGAAAATATATCATAAATTTATACTTTGGTTTTCTCAATCCTTCTCCAAGCAACTTATAATGCGTTTCTATATGACTCACATTTATCATCCTGCTCCCTTAGATTAATGCAAACTGTAGATGACCCTAAGTTGTAGTAGCTCGACGAACGGTGTTGCCAACTGTACGATCTGGATACCACTTTTGATATAATTTCACCACATGTACAATCCAATTTTAGGATATTTTCTAAAAGTAATATCCTCTGGCCCTGCTATCTAGTAACAAATTTTACACTAATTATTATTTTTTAATGAAAATCGCAGGGCTTAACAATATAATGTCATAAAGTAGTATCCTACCGGTCAAAATACAATCCATTTCAGGTCCATGTACTATCGCTAGAGACTATAGACTTGGGAACACTGTGACGACGAACGATACGTTTATAGCAATATTGTCTGCAGTTTACATCCTGGATCCACTCACCTTCACATACAATACAATTTCCATTGAAAGAGTTTTTTCCAACACTTAGATAAGTTAATAGTTCTACCTTCACGTTTTCATACGTCAATTCGTGTGATCTGCAGGTAATAACAATAAGAATATAGTGAAATGTTATCATTGTTTGTATTTTGTAAAAGGCCGTTCCTATGAAGATTGAACTGTAGTTAGAGAATGTCCACGTAGATGTATTGTTTGCTAACTTAATGCAGAGCTCGACCAGACGTTGTACTACCTGATCGGGAAGTCGATCATAAGAGTGATCGTCCTGAATGGCCTGGACGGAAATGCTACGGACAGATTACTCACCATGAGACCTTCCCCGAGCTACTTCGTCATATATGCCACCAGCAAGAACATGGCGAAACTATACAGCAAGGTACAGTACCTCAACAGTATCATGTACAGCAATAAACAGTACTTCAACAGTATTATGTAGAGCAAGAGCTACAGTACCACCACAGTGTCATGTACAGCAAGGTAAAGTACCACCACAGTGTCATGTACAGCAAGGTACAGTACCACCACAGTATCATGTACAGCAAGGTACAGTACCACCACAGTGTCATGTACAGCAAGGTACAGTACAACCACAGTATAATGTAAAGCAAGAAACAGTACCACCACAGTATCATGTACAGCAAGGTACAGTATCTCCACAGTATCATGTACAGCAAGGTACAGTACCACCACAGTGCCATGTACAGCAAGGTACAGTATCTCCACAGTATCATGTACAGCAAGGTACAGTACAACCACAGTGTCATGTACAGCAAGGTACAGTATAACTACAGTGTACAGTAAAGCCATTTAGTGAAATTGAAGATTTATTGAATGTAAGCTCTTCATAAATAAGGGATTTTCAACTAATTATTAGTATGAATGGTATCTATTAATTAAAATATAACTACATATATGTTCTGTGTTCTAACTTCAAAGTCTGAGCAGAGCAAAAAAAAGGAAACTGCATCTAGTAATAGAATGTGAGCTATGTCCCCAGGAGCTAGTAGTATATAAGTTATAGAGTGATGTCTCCATCAGACAGTGTATACAGAGTGATGTCCCCAGCAGACATCGTATATAGAGTGATGTCTCTAGCAGACAGTGTATACAAAGTGATGTCCCCAGCAGACAGTATATTGAGAGTAATGTCCCCAGCAGACACTGTATAGATCGATGTCCCCAGCAGACAGTGTATACAGAGTGATATCCCCAGCAGACAGTATATGTAGAGTGATGTCTCCAGCAGACAGTGTATACAGAGTGATGTCCCCAGCAGACAGTGTATACAGAGTGATGTCCCCAGCAGACAGTATATGTAGAGTGATGTCCCCAGCAGACAGTGTATACAGAGTGATGTCCCCAGCAGACAGTGTATACAGAGTGATGTCCCCAGCAGACAGTATATGTAGAGTGATGTCCCCAGCAGACAGTGTATACAGAGTGATGTCCCCAGCAGACAGTATATACAGAGTGATGTCCCCAGCAGACAGTGTATATAGAGTGATGTCCCCAGCAGACAGTATATGTAGAGTGATGTCCCCAGCAGACAGTGTATACAGAGTGATGTCCCCAGCAGACAGTGTATACAGAGTGATGTCCCCAGCAGACAGTGTATATAGAGTGATGTCCCCAGCAGACAGTATATGTAGAGTGATGTCCCCAGCAGACAGTGTATATAGAGTGATGTCCCCAGCAGACAGTATATGTAGAGTGATGTCCCCAGCAGACAGTGTATACAGAGTGATGTCCCCAGCAGACAGTGTATACAGAGTGATGTCCCCAGCAGACAGTGTATACAGAGTGATGTCCACAGGCGGCTGAAGGGAAACTAGTCACTAGAGAGGAGCGCTGGCTGTTGGTGTTCACAGACTTCTCGTACGACCAGTTCGACGACAAACAGCTCCAGATGAACGCCGCCAAGTTCACCATGAAGATGGACGTGTGCTGCCGCCTGACGGGCAAATCTTCGGGCTGTTCCTGTGACAAGAGCACGGAGGTCAGGTCTACCACTACCTCTGGGGGCTAAGAGTGGGAGGGAGGAGTAGAACTTAAATCGTCCCGTTCATGCTCAAGGAGAGTATGCAACAAGAAGGCGGAATTGGGAGAAAACTACCCCGGATTTGTGAGAGGAGAGAGTGTGGAAAGAACCATGTATGGGAAAACTACCTTCAATACACTCAGGAGGAAGGGAAGATGTACCCAAATAGTTTTAGACTTGATGGATTCACACTTCCTACGCCCCTCCTATCAAAGTGCGTCAGCCAATTAGAACAGCAACGAGCCTTATTACATCCTTGGGACCACAGTGCTGCCACCTGCCAATGCTCTTAGAAACTATGTCTAACGTCACCAATCAGACATAATGAAAATAAATGGGCTACGGCGCTTATTATCGGCACCATTTTACCGTTTGTGTCGACGGTTTTGATTAATAAACTTTTCTAAATAATCAACTTCTTAATATTATAAAACATTCCTGCTTTAGCAACCCATATAATTTAATATTGGCGGGTAACCTAAATTTCAGCAGACGAAGCGAGAATAATAAAACAGTTGCCAGTCAAACACCGCACCAAGGACGTGATGATGGCGTATCTCCTACGTCCTTGAACTCAAGGGCGTGTTAGGGGTGCATCAGCATCCTTGGTAACAATTCTGACAGGTCTAAACTTCCCCAAGTCCTTGCCCATGCAACTGCCAAGGGTACATATCAAGGCGACGATGCATAAGTAGAGTAGTTTGATACAACTTTAGTCTGGATTCGAACCCTGATTATCTCGTCACAGGCAAACCAGGGGTCTTGTTTCACTAAGCTACAAGAGTCAGGCGGCAAGTGACTAGTGAATGGTGAGCTGCGTGTTTTGGGGCGTGGCTTCACAAAACTACATGTCTGTCAAATTGGTCGGTCATTTTCTTTGATTCCTGAAGAAAATAAAGGACATAAGCCGCGTTTACTAACACAGGGGAGAGATAGAGAAATATAGTATGTAAACTAATTCTCTGTATTTACGAATAAATCTCTCCAAGTTGGAGCTAAGTGTTCAATAATTCATCCCCCTTCCCCCGGTATTTGTCCGGGTGGTTCAGATGACGTCACAGGTTGCTAAGTTTTGGTTACTACAACAGATCCCCCCGGGGAACATTTTAGAGGTCGATAATAATTGGTTTTTCTTATTAGCGCGTCTTACTACCGTTATTACGATAGTGTGTTAGGAATGAGTAAGGTTAGATTTATAAGATGTATGCCCGCATTTGCGTGGAGGGAATGTGTATAAACCATATTAAGGTTAAAAAAAATTCCCTCAGCACACTTGACCGGGATTCGAACCCCGTTCTTCACTCGGCCAGAATATAGCGAGAGTGACACCTTAGACCAGGGATGACAAATCTGTGGCACTCGAACATGATTTACGTGGCTCGCCGTTATGGAAATAATAAACATAAAATAAAACTTTTGCCAACGTCATTTAATTTTTTTTAAAGTCGATATTTCTACAGCCCTAAAAATGTTACGTTCGGTGTTTTTGTTTAATCTATCGAAATTTAATTAAAAGTCTACCGTCTAAGATACTCACTTTGAAAATGTTGATGGTTTTTATTTTTTTAATATGTAAGTGTTATTAAAATATTTACAATTTGATTTTAGCTATTAATTATATTTCCTAATTGGCCTATTCATCAAATTTTAGTTTTTAAACCCCCATAAAAATAATCTAAATGATAGGTGTCACACTAAACTAGTTCTAGATTCAGATAGTCCCAAGGTGGCACATGGCTTGGAAATGTTTCACCATCCTTACCTTGGACCATTCAAACACAGAAGTTGTTTATCAAGTTTACAGTCCGTGGACTAAGTTTGTTGTTACTTTTCGAGAATCAAGAGCACTGAGAAAACCTACACTACAGCGGGAACGAGTCCACGTTTTTTCTGGTTTTTTCTTTGATGGAGAGGTTTAGGCTTGAATCCCCCATTGGATATAAATAAAAAAAAGGGGTGTGGCTGTGTCATGGACACGGCCGTGTGTTGTACGTGAATACGTTTATGTAACGGGTTATATTTTTTAAATAAAATATTTTTATTTATGTATTTAGGATAAAAGCAAGGAAACAAATAATTATTGTGTTACAATATAACTTTATTAATTATAGGTCTGTGATACGAAAAGTACGACACAAATGGCATACAAGATACATCGAGATTTCTGGTAAAGCGTATAGGCCGACATTATATATTTTTGATAATATTTTTTTATTCTAACACCTTATTATATTCACTGTCACTACTTTAAACTAATGTTTTATATACAATCGATAGATTTTGACGACAGCTGACGATTAAAACCTAAACGAACATCGTAGCTTCTCCGAGTCAAAAGTTATACTAATTGCAAATCTCGATACGCAGCAAAATAACCTAAAAATGGTGGCGCTTCCCCCTCCACCGCGCGCGATGCGTCACTGTTCTCGCTTATCGTAATGAATTCTTTGATCCTTTAGCTACCCAGTGGTATAATTTAATTTTGGATGTAGAGGAAAGATTCGAAACTACAACACCAAACTGTATCCCCCGATTTTGTTATCATTAGGTTTTTTGGATTGCCCCCGTATGGTAGCAAATTTAAAGACGTATTCACGTCAAAATAAATCCAGTCTAGCTTCACGCAAATGCAGATACATGTCCTGTGAATTCTCCTCTTCTCTCCCCTCCCCATTGGTTGTGGCTACTCTAAGTGATTGGACATATCACAGGCATGCGTCATTATTGCGGCAGGTTATCTTTTCATTACATGTACTGTATATCGTTATATAGGTGCATAAATGACGTAATTAAAGCATTTATAATTAAACTAAACTCGCTTCGGTGTTCAAATAGTCCAAGGCGTCACTCTCACAATAGACTGGTCTGTCATTGACGGGTGTACTAGGGGTGGTTTCCCCTAAACGGGCTTTCACTCTCATTTCAAGCAAATGCGGGTATATTTTCTCAAAATTCAACTTTCCTCATCCCCAATTACAAATTAGCTCACTATTATTATGAACCATGTTTTTTTTCAAAACACCTTGAAAAGAGAGTAGTTAGTACATAGGTGTACAACCCGAATGGGTAGTATTGCGCGGTGACCAAAAAAAAGTGAATATGTTCATTTAACTATAGGACCTGGTTTCAAATTCCTAAAAATCCAAAATCATTTTATAAAAGGGTCTCATTTAAATTCGTGGTAAATTACCTTATGAAGATTTGGTTTTTGCATTTTTCTTCATTTAAATATGGACAAGGTGTTAACAGTTGTACAGGCTTGCTGACCGGAGTTTAGGAACCCTGGTGTCATCTCGTATAACTGAGTAGCGCCGTAAACATAGATTCTCCCGCGGCACATATCTGTACATCAAACAGCATTCACCGTAGATGCAGGGGCTATTCAAGGAACAATTTATTTGCAATAATATTGTGGTTATTGCCATTTGCTTAGCTTGAGAACTTGGCCAGTATTTTGGACTATTTGTTTTTTAAATCAAATAATGTTTTAAATTCTTTGAGCATTGGATATTTGATGTATTAGAGCTGAAAAACGTCGTTATAGTCAGATTCTGGTAAGAAGAAACCTTTAGAAAATATAATTATTTATTTGCAGTCAATATTGATAACATTTATTACTGTCATTATAATTATCATAGGTATCGATAATAGCTATCACACGTGACAGCTGCAGATCAAATGTATTGACGTATGAATACATGAAATTATATCTAGTGAATTTTATAATTGTCAGATAAGGTTCCTTGTATGAAATTTAGACTGTAGACAAAGAAGGCCCATTGGTAGTAAGGGAAATAAAGGGTTTCAAAAGTATATTATTTTCAGACGATGTTGTCCTATCTCCTTTGTTCCAGGTGATACAGTCCTATCTCCTATGTTCCAGGTAATACAGTCCTATCTCCTATGTTCCCGGTAATACAGGCCTATCTCCTATGTTCCAGGTAATACAGTCCTATCTCCTATGTTTCAGGTGATACCGTCCTATCTCCGTCATGTGATCATGTTCTTAGGAGCACTGGCCAGTGATCTCAGCAAGACAGGATATGACGTATCTCCAAAGGAATCCAGTGACTGTCTCAGTCAGGCAGAGAAGCCAACGGCGGAAAACAACGTGTTCTACAAGAAACCCTCGGTACGTATAGTCTGTACGTTGTAAGTTGAGAAGGGGAGAGGATGTAACTCTTGCTACCACTCGTCTCGTACTCTCCAGATCACCGCCGCAGTGCAAGGCAGCAGCGTGGTGGGTTTCAACGAGAAAGAATCTCTCCTCTTCCTGCGCAACGATATCGACATCGCCATGGTGAACAGCTCCATGAGGACAGTACAGGCCGAGTACAACAGTGAGACAGGACTTACTCTGGAGCCAGGACTGGTCCTGCATTCAGGCAGGAGGTTCTTCAGAGTGGGCACAGCCGAGGTTAGTCTGGAGGCAGAGCTAGGAGGTACTTGGGAATGGGCACAACCGAGCTTAGTCTGGAGGCAGGGCTAGGAGGTACTTGGGAATGGGCACAGCCGAGGTCAGTCTGGAGGCAGGGCAAGGAGGAACTTGGGAATGGGCACAGCCGAGGTCAGTCTGGAGGCAGGGCAAGTGAGGTACTTGGGAATGGGCACAGCCGAGGTCAGTCTGGAGGCAGGGCAAGGAGGTACTTGGGAATGGGCACAGCCGAGGTTAGTCTGGAGACGGAACTAGTTTAAAGGGTAGAGATGACAAATATTGTTTAGAGGAATTGAATTCTATTAGAGTGGAGAGACGTTTGGGGAGCTACCAATGACATTCTTTGTGGAAAACCACCCCCAGTGTCTCCAACAAAGATGTATCCAATGTGTTATGAACCTGACAACACAAACCATCTTGTCCAGGGTATCCCGTGGTCGTACCTGAAGAGAGACCCTAACTCCGGGGAGGTGATGAAGGACGACCAAGGAAAGGACATCTGGGAGGGGTATTGTCTTGACTTACTGGAGGTGCTCGCTGACAGCCTCAAGTTCGACTACGAGATCGTCGCACCCAAGAACGGAAAGTTCGGCTCTAGGCTCCCGGATGGCACTTGGGATGGCATGGTGGGCGACCTCGCCATGGGGGTGAGTACCTCTTGGATGGCATGGTGAGGGATCTCGTTATGGTGTGAGTACCTCCTGGATGGCATGGTGAGGGATCTCGTTATGGTGTGAGTACCTCCTGGATGGCATGGTGAGGATCTCTCTATGGTGTGAGTACCTCCTGGATGGCATGGTGAGGGATCTTGCTATGGTGTGAGTACCTCCTGGATGGCATGGTGAGGGATCTCGCTATGGGGTGAGTACCTATTGGATGGCCTAGTGAAATATCTCGCTATGGTGTGAGTACCTCCTGGATGGCATGGTGAGGAATCTAGCTATGGGGTGAGTACCTCCTGGATAGCATGGTGAAAGATCTCGCCAAGGTGTGAGTACCTCCTGGATGACATGGTGAGGTATCTCGTTATGGGGTGAGTACCTCCTGGATGGCATGGTGAGGGATCTCGCTATGGGTTGAGTACCTCCTGGATGACATGGTGAGGTATCTCGCTATGGGGTGAGTACCTCCTGGATGGCATAGTGAGGGATCTCGCTATGGTGTGAGTACCTCCTAGATGACATGGTGAGGTATCTAGCTATGGGGTGAGTACCTCCTGGATGGCATGGTGAGGGATATCACTATGGGTTGAGTACCTCCTGGATGACATGGTGAGGGATCTCGCTATGGTGTGAGTACCTCCTGGATGACATGGTGAGGGATATCACTATGGTGTGAGTACCTCCTGGATGGCACGGTGAGGGATATCACTATGGGTTGAGTACCTCCTGGATGACATGGTGAGGTATCTCGCTATGGTGTGAGTACCTCCTGGATGGCATGGTGAGGGATCTCGCTATGGTGTGAGTACCTCCTGGATGGCATGGTGAGGGATATCAGTATGGGTTGAATACCTCCTGGATGACATGGTGAGGGATCTCGCTATGGTGTGAGTACCTCCTGGATGACATGGTGAGGGATATCACTATGGTGTGAGTACCTCCTGGATGGCACGGTGAGGGATATCACTATGGGTTGAGTACCTCCTAGATGACATGGTGAGGGATCTCGTTATGGGGTGAGTACCTCCTGGATGGCATGGTGAGGGATCTCGCTATGGGTTGAGTACCTCCTGGATGACATGGTGAGGTATCTCGCTATGGGGTGAGTACCTCCTGGATGACATGGTGAGGGATCTCGCTATGGTGTGAGTACCTCCTGGATGGCATGGTGAGGGATCTCGCTATGGTGTGAGTACCTCCTGGATGGCATGATGAGGGATTTCGTTATGGTGTGAGTACCTCCTGGATGGCATGGTGAGGGATCTTACTATGGGGTGAGTACCTCCTGGATGGCATGGTGAGGGATCTCGCTATGGTGTGAGTACCTCCTGGATGGCATGATGAGGGATTTCGTTATGGTGTGAGTACCTCCTGGATGGCATGGTGAGGGATCTTACTATGGGGTGAGTACCTTCTGGATGGCATGGTGAGGTATCTCGTTATGGTAGTAGTACCTCCTGGATGGCATGGTGAGGGATCTTGCTATAGTGTGAGTACCTCCTGGATAGAATAGTTGGTGACCTCATCGTGGAAGTGGGTGATCGGTTTTTATTTCCCAGGTATATGTTGTTTGATCGATCGATCATAGGAGTATGTTCGAAGAAAATTGTTTGGTAATGAAAAAGATGTTTCTGATATGCTGTTATTCCAAATAAATATACATGAAAGTGACAGTCTTATGGTCCTAGAGAGCACTTCCATCCAACTCGTAGCATGAACAGGAAAACGTTGTCCTTTCTGGCTGTTGAAAAGTTAGCAGCCTCTTATCCTACTCACAAAACGGTTTTGTTAATTTTACCATTAAGCTCGGTTCATTCCGCTTGTAAAAAGTGACCTGACATATCCAGGAGCCCGATTAACCCAAAGTTTTTAGCAATCTTTTAACTGTCGGAACAGAGCAGGCCAACAAACTGTTGCATGATAACATTTTATAGCCATCGACATACATTCTAATATCGCAGCACAATCAGTTGTTATAGCTTCAGGCCATTTCGTGTATCAATGTTATAGCATCAAACCTTATCTGGGAATACAATTATAGCAGCAGACTATTTATTTGAGAAAATAATCTAGCTTATTTAAAATTATCTTAAAAAACACGTTATGATAAACCTAAGTCTGTTTCAACAAGTTGTTGCACTCATCCCTGAAAGTGCTAAAACACAGCCCAAGTGACATTGTTACTTATCTGGATGAATTATATTTCTCAGGAGACGGATATGATCATCGCCCCCCTAACGATGACGTCAGAGAGGGAGGAAGTGATTGATTTTGTGGCACCGTACTTCGACCAGTCCGGAATATCTATTGGTGAGCAAATATTCTGGTTCGATGTCATTTCCACAAGTAACTGGGTCATTAGTGTCGGCGATTTTCTGGCCATTGTGAAATCTTGTGGGTCATTAGGCTGAGCCGTTCGTATCCTCTATGGTGAAACCCTCATTTGATGTCTCAAACAAACAGGTTTAAAACCAAGGACTTTCCGTTTTACACAATAAAATATTAGTCTGAATTCCCATTTACATGTCAATGTTTTCTGTTTCATTGATAAGGAAGCCAGTAAGGAAGACCTCCCTGTCCAAGTTCATGACGGTGCTGTATGTTTCAGTGATAAGGAAGCCAGTAAGGAAGACCTCCTTGTTCAAGTTCATGACGGTGCTGTATGTTTCAGTGATAAGGAAAGACAGTAGGGAAGAACTCCCTGTTCAAGTTCATGACGGTGCTGTATGTTTCAGTGATAAGAAAGACCTCCCTGTTCAGGTTCATGACGGTGCTGTATGTTTCAGTGATAAGAAAGACCTCCCTGTTCAGGTTCATGACGGTGCTATATGTTTCAGTGATAAGGAAGCCATGTAAGGAAGACCTCCTTATTCAAGTTCATGACGGTGCTGTATGTTTCAGTGATAAGGAAGCCAGTAAGGAAGACCTCCTTGTTCAAGTTCATTACGGTGCTGTATGTTTCAGAGATAAGGAAGCCAGTAAGGAAGACCTCCTTGTTCAAGTTCATTACGGTGCTGTATGTTTCAGTGATAAGGAAGACCTCCCTGTTCAGGTTCATGACGGTGCTGTATGTTTCAGTGATAAGGAAGCCAGTAAGGAAGACCTCCTTATTCAAGTTCATGACGGTGCTCCGTCTGGAAGTATGGCTGAGCATTGTTGGCGCTCTGACAGTCACAGGAATCATGATATGGCTGCTGGACAAGTACTCCCCCTACAGTGCTCAGAACAACAAGGCCATGTATCCTTACCCCTGCAGGTACACGAACAACAACTCGCAGTACGATCAAACTCGTGCTGCAGTAGTCGTTTAACAAACAATGGAGTTTGATATAAATATATACGGAGATTGAAGTTCTACAACCCGCTTCAGTGGTCAAATGGTTCGAGTTGTTACTCTGGCAATAAACTATACTGCCAATTTTGGGGAAATCGGGATTTGAATCCCGGTTGGGTGTGCTGAGGGTGATTTTTCCTAAACAGTTTTGCATTCTGCCTCCACGTAAATGTAAGTATACTTACTCTAAATTCAATCCTCCTCAGTCCTGACACATTATCGTAATTAGTACCTATGTGTATAAGCTGAACGGGTAGTAAGACGCGGTGCTAAAAATAAAGTTATATAAGAAAATATACTTATTATCTGGTTAAATAAAAACCTAAGCTGATATATTTCTATGGTATTTAATAACCAGTATTATAATACAATAAAGTAAACAGTAGTGTAGTACACTAAAGTAAATAGTAGTGTAACACACTAAAGCAAATTGTGGTGTATTATTATTATTAGCACCGCGTCTTACTATCCGTTCGGGTTATACACACTTACGCTAGTCTGTAATAGTAGGGTGATTGTGAGATGAAATGGAGGACCTACAGTTTAACGTGGGATCCGAACCACGGTGGAGGCCTGGCATTCCTCACATTCACAAGTTGTGATTAATACACATCTTGTAAGAGGTGAAGGAAGGGTTTGGCAATCAGATAAATCTGTGCCGGGACCGAGGATTGAACCCCAGACCCTCAGCACAGAAGTTTGACACCTTACCTATAGACCACCAGGTCACCTAATAGTGGTGCAATACACTAATGTAAACATTGGTGTAATTAACTAAAGTAAACAGTAGTATAATACACTAAATTAAGCAGTGATGTAATACACTAAAGTAAACAGTAGTGTAAAACAATAAAGTAATTAGTATATTACACTAAAGTGGGCTACCATCTTTATAAATCCATCTCATATTAAATGTCTAACGTAAGCTTATCTACTCAAACACACCCTGGATTGCTTCCAATGCATGTTTTTAATTCTCCTCCTCCAAGACTTACCAAAACGTTGTCCCGTCCCCAGGGAGTTCACCCTGAAGGAGAGTTTCTGGTTCGCCCTGACCTCGTTCACTCCACAGGGAGGGGGCGAAGCACCAAAAGCCCTGTCAGGACGCACCCTTGTCGCAGCTTATTGGCTGTTTGTCGTCCTCATGTTGGCCACGTTCACCGCCAACCTGGCGGCCTTTCTCACCGTCGAGAGGATGAAGGTAAGTGGAGACGCCCGGTTGCTATCGGTCATCACCAATTTGAGGATAACATTGTTTATTTTAGTTCATCAATGTTGGCGTTTTATGTCATGTGTCCCCTTTTAACTTCACTTTCCCACAAGTTATTGGTCCACTAACGAGGCTAGAGGGGTCGTCCTTAAATTACTTAAGTAAAAATAATAATACTTAGCACCGCGTCTTACTACCCGTTCGGGTTATACGCTTAAGTACTAATTACGCTAATGGAATAGGAATTGGGAGGGTTTAATTTAGAGGAAGTGAACCCGCATTTGCGTGGAGGGAGAGTGGAAAACAATTTAGGAAAAACCACCCCCAGTTCACCCAACCGAGATTCGAACCTCGATCTCCCCGTCCTCGACGGTCGATCTCAACACGACTAGCGCGTTAGCCAACTATGCCACCGAGGCGGGTTAAATTAAATTAAATTAAATTACTTAAGTCTTTCTTTGGGTGGTGGGGGAGGGGGTGTTTTAGTATTTCATTTAGTTTTCTTACAATGGGGGAAGGGATGTCATAATCCATCTTACATAAAAAAAATCAATGTTTATGGTGAGACAAAATATAAAAAAGATTTTTTTAAGAAAATTCAGAAATGTTTTATTTTCATTCATTGACTCACCCGACTTTACTCACTCATTTTCACTGTTTTTTAGAAACAATTGAAATATAGACTTCATATTTTACAAAAAGATAGTTAATTACAATACACATAACAAATGACTTTTCGTTTTAATATTAATGAAAGTAATTAATATAGTTTACCAAGTAGTTAAGTACTATGTAAGATATGGGAGTATGGGGAGGTACTTAAAATCTTACGATCCTTTACGTGGGGNTCCTATACGTGGGGGGAGGGGGTGGGGCCATAAATCATGAACGCAGCCTTATGTAATTTGACGTCCACAGAGCAAAACAGAATGACGTTGTCTTAGTGTATAAAGCATATGTCAGTAATATTAGAGAGTGGAATGAGTTGCATAGGGATCTTGTAAAAAAGATAGTTAAAGTGAATGATGTGATGACTTTGGTTACCTAAAAATGAAAAAAAAACCTTCAAATGATCTAAAAATATTATCAAAAAATTGAACACGACTAAATCAAATACGCTCTTTACAAAGGGAAACTAAAATATATACGAAATTAAAAGCTCTTAAAAATCAAACTCTTGCATTATGCTAAATAAATATAACATTGATCTACAACTAACTATATGCTTCAGAAGTTTTAGCTACCCCCTCCCAATGCAACCCTCTCCGACCTAGTTGCAGTGTCTCACCAGGAATATTTATTTTATAACCATGGACTACAAACAAAGAGGGTACAAAGTTCATTACCTTCATTATATTCTTATTCAGACAATTGTGTGTTGAAATAATTTTATGTTTGGATTATAATGAAGAGCGCAGTGGCCAACAAATTGTGTTGACAAGGGGCGCAACCAGGATTTTGAGCTGATGAGGGGGCTTTTTACATAATAATTTTCATAATTGCAACATTATATATTTCAATTATACCCCTACTATAATATTTGGAAATTTGATTTGAAGTAGGGGGATAAGAAAGATAGAGAATCAGCGATACCCCCTAAAAATAGGGGCTCCGAGGGTTTCTCCCCCGGTAAAAGTTTTGATTTCAAAGGAGGCAAATGGTAATATTTGAGCTAATTTGTACCAAAATCGGCTCTTCGACCTACCCTCTGTCACTGTGTGCACCACTGGTTAACAGGTTTGTGTTCACACATTCTTCTTCACACCCGGGATTTTCAGTTGGTGGGGCTGGGGGCATATGATAATATCAACTGCCCCTTCCCCTCTTCCTGGTACAATAGTGTTTACATGATTGCTCTAAAATAATCATTTAAATTACTGTACTCACTTCAAAACTCTATGTACGAAGAGTAAATGCGTTAACCATTTCTAGAAAATATTACAGTATCACAGGTCCAGTTTTCATTTAAGTGCAAATTCACAATAAAACTAAATATCCACAGAAACAAATATTCCTTTGAAAATCCCCAAATACTGCACAAATTTAATCTCTTTTATATTAAATATAATTAAACAAAATATAATTGATTAATTGACGAAACATAATGTTAATATTATTTTTGTAATATCCTTAATTTTCTAGGGAAGGGCCTTCAGCTGGGGGGAGGGGTGAGCTTTGGGTGCACCCCTAGTGTTGGAACGTGGGAACATGAAAATTCGTGAGAGTTGTCGTTTCACAGTTACGGAATTTCTTTTGAATTTCCAGAGGTTTCGCGGTCACTCATTCGTGAAATTTTGATGGAAAAGCTTGGCTACACAGAATTGTGTGGCATTTGGGTCCCCAAAATCCTGACTGAAGCACACAAACAGAAAGGCATGGAGTCAACTCAAATGTTTTTGCAGCGTTTTGAAAATGAAGGAGATGAACTTTTTTCCATATCGTGACTGATGATGAGACTTGGATTTGGTACACAAATGTTGAGACAAAACGACAAATGATGCAGTGGCCTCATTCAACATCCCCCAAGGCAAAACCATTTAAACATGAACGCTACGTCAAAAAAATCATGGCCACTGTTTTTGGGACCAAATGTTGTCTTGCTTGTTTTTTGGGACCTTAAGGTTTTCTTGCTTGTTTTTAAGTACCAGAAGGTTGTCTTGCTTGTTGATTTTCTAGAACGAAGAACGATCATAAATGCTGCAGGATATTGTGAGACCTCATAAAGGCTCAGACGCTCAGTATAGAACAAAATACATCGGTTATTCTTGTATTGCACGACAGTGCTCGAGTCCACACTGCAACTCAAATTGTTCAACAGATTCATATGTTTGGGTGTGGGCTGCTGGTCCAGACCTCACTCCAAGCAACCATCACTTGTTTCTGCACATGAAACAGTGGCTGGCCTCTCAGCGTTTTGCAGAAGACGAGGAACTGAAGATTAGTGTGACTCAATGTTTCAAATCACTGGCGACAAACTTTTTGAAATAGGTATAAAGAAGTTGATGCCAAGACATCAAAAATAACTTTAAGTCAATGGGGACGACGTGGAATAATATTCTATGTTTTATTAGTGTGTGACAAAACTTATCAATCCCTATTAGTTATTTTATTTATTTATTTATTTATATCGGGTCTTGCTTTGTGTATCGGCCTCGTATTATGATGATGCTGGCATCCATTGTAGAAAATAAGCGTAGAATACAAATTAGTACCGTGCATCCGGGTTTTATAATGGCCCTTAACACCCATTTTGTGTCAATTGTAACGATAATAGATGGGATTTTGCCAGCATACTACGCTTCTGGAAGCCAGATAGCATCATCGCCAACCCTTTATATTTATATATAGAACACCACGTCTTACTACCTGTCCGGCTTATACATTTATGTACTAATTACACCAATGTGCTAAGAATTAATAAGTTTGAATTTTGTAGAAACGGTACCCAACTTTGTGTGGAGGGAGAGTAGAAAAACTTTTAGGAAAAAACACCCTCAGTACACCCAACCAGGATTCAAACCCCGATCTTCCCGTCACCAACAATATCTTGTCCGACACCTTAGCCCAGTTGGTAGCGTGTCTGTCTACTGAACTAAGGGTCCCGGGTTCGATTCCCAGCATGGCCGAAAAATATATCATTGGGGAAATGATGTGAGTTTACCCTTTCACATTGATGAATTAACGGCAGGGGGCTAGATGTTGTGTGTCTGTTCTAGATGTAAGTTAGTCTATTAGTCGTGTGGCTGATATAATCAGTCGGTTCAAAAAGTATTCGTTAAATACTTCAAGTAAATTAAATTAAATGGCATTCTCTTCTATTGCGAGAGTGATTTATGGTTCTCAAAGTGGGATCCACAACGTTCATCCAGGGGGTCCACGAGATTGTCCAGGGAATCCGTCACATACTTTCAAATATTTTTTAGATATTTTAAAATTTTAAATAACAGGGTAAATGCCTAGTATATTCTAAACACAATGGAGATGCCTTCCCATATTAACGCCTGACGAGAAATTGAGGCTGAAACATAGGAGGAGGGGGGGGCCTGGCGACTTCTCTTGTGCCCACAAATTTGAGGGGAGCATTTGGGCAGTCACTGTTAGTTAGCTTTCTCTTCAGTCTGCAATCTTCAAACCTCCTCCTAACTCTATACAACAATTAGTCTGTGGGGAAGATGACAAAGCTAGCTAATCCTCCCCACCCACATTCTTTTCTCGTTTGAACTGTAGCTGTACAAAGTTAAGTTTAACTGTATAAGTATCAGTTTGATAAGAAAGTGTTAGGTTATGGCTTTATGACAGATCGAAGGCTAAAATCTTGTTCTGTGATGAAACGAAAGCCTAATGAGAATGAGAATAAATTGGGTAGCGAAGCAGTGGCATGCACCCCTAGTACCTCTCGTGGTCCACCTGTGAAACGTAAAGTACGCAGGTATTGTGATGACTATATAAAATATGGCTTCACGTGTTTAGGATCTGATGACGATCAGAAGCCTCAGTGTGGTCTGTGTTACGAGGCGCTCTCTAACGAAAGTATTAAACTAGTTAAGCTACGACAACATCTTGAAAAAAAAAATCCAGGGCAAGTGGCTAAGTCCTCAGATTTTTTCCAAATTAAAACCAGAGGGATGAAATCTAGTAAAAAAAAGTCATATAAAATAACAGCTGGAAGCAGCAATTAAAAAGCTACTTTAGGTCTTAAACGTGTCATTAGTCATTACTAATCGCTAAATCTGGTAAGCCCCATACAATAACGGAGGAACTAATACTACCAGCTGCAAAAGCAATGTGTAGAATTATGATAGGTGAGTCAGCTGTTAAGTAAATAAACACGATTACACTCTCAAATGACACAGTCAAAAAAAGATTTGACGACATATCTTGCAGTGTTGAGGAACAGTTGATATTTCGAGTTACTCAAAACAAGTTTTTCTCACCACAACTTGATCAAAGTACAGGTGTAGCTGACAAAGCAAATGTATTGGCTTTCGTTCGTGTTGAGCATGGAGGGACAGTTTGTGGATAATTATTTTGTAAAGAGGTTCTTCAAACAATATTTGAGGCTGTGAGGCACTCAATATGATATTAAGTGGGAAAAGTGTGCCGAGCTTAGTATTGACGGAGCCCGTGCGATGTGGAGACAAAAAAACTGGCCTCATTGCCATAGTCAAAGCAACTGCACCGAATATCAAGTGGACTCACTGATTCATACATAGAGAAGCTTTGATGGTTTAAAAAAAATGCCCCAAGGACTAAAATCAACATTCGATGATGTTAATAAAATCGTCAATGTCATCAAGGCACGTCCTCTTAATTCAAAGATTTCCTCAGTCCTGTGTGAAGAAATTGGTAGAGAACACAAAGAACGCAAACAACTTTTCTTACATTCAGAAGTGCGTTCGTTGGCTATTCAAAGGTTCTCTCACAATTTTTTGAGCTGCGTCATGAGGTGCGGATTTATTCTTTATTTTTGATTTTTACAAACAAACTAAACATTCCTTGTTAAGTGAGAGAATGTGTGATTTTGTTTGGCTGTGTAAAATGGCTTGGTTGGCAGATATTTTCCCCGTTCTCAATGGACTTAACTTGAGCCTACATGGGAAAACCATTGAAGTTTTAAAAGTTGAAAATAAAGTTGAAACTACCGTAACCAAAAAATTGCAACTCTTAGCCACACGAGTGAAAAAGAAGTCCTACATTTCATTTCCAGTGCTTCAACAGTTCAGTGATTCTTCTGACGAAGAGTTCCACGAGGAAGTCCCGAAGATAATTATAGAACATTTGGAAAAAATTATTGGCAACTTTCTGAGAGTCCCTAATGCTGGAAAAAATTGGATCCTAAGTCCATTTACAAGTGCAAAGATTGGTGAAATGACAGACCTCACTGACAATAAACTAGGTCAGCTAATATCGTGTGACAGTTCTTGGAAAAAAACATTTCTAATGACTCTCAACTCCTTGATTTTCGGTTGCGTGTGCATAGTGAGCACAAAGAACTTTCATAAAAAGCACTGAAACATTGTATGCCTTTTCCAACAACTTATTTGTTCGAGCAAGCCTTTTCTGCTCTTTGTGTTGTAAAAAATGTGAAAGGAGATCGGCTTATTGTGGAATCAGACTTAAGGTTGATGGTCACTAAAATCGATACAGATGTCAATGATATTTTAAGGTCACACAAGCAGTTCCACTCATAACATTAATTATCAGTGATTATAAGTGTACAAATATAATAAATATATCTTAATTTTGTTTTTATTGTAATCGTTTTCAGGCTATATTTGTTTAAAAAATATAATGACTAAAATTGTACAAATATAATACCCCTATGTTAATTCTATTTTCATGTATATTATAAACTGTAAGTTTTACATATTTTAAAATAATTGTGACTAAAAAATAAATTATTACGACTTTTTTATTTATAATTGACCAAACATCAAGGGTTTGTGAATCAGCTGTTCCCTGGTTAGAGGGTCCGCGTGAAGTTTGTGGACCACTGGGTTAGACCATCGAAGCGGGTTCCAACCTTACAAGTGCCTGGTTCATTTGTTTATTGATTAAAGTTGGTAATTTTCTCGATTTTAGAATAGGATAGAGTTGTTAAAATTGATAGAAGGCTACATTTTCTGTTCCTCATGATGTTTTATGACCAAACAAGGAAAGTAAGCCCTAACATCTCACCTAAAGTAAAGTTCATTGGATGTGCTATCCCAACTAGAGCGTGGTGTGATCATTAAAGTTAATAGTGATTCATAATAATTGTACTTGTGAAGGTGTTTGGATGAAATAAAACAATAAAGCTAGTGAGGAAAATAAATAGTTTTAAGACAGTCCTGGCCTGGACATGAATCGACATCCAGCAGTTGAGGAAATGGGTTTAATTTGGTTCTGTGGCCCAGTACGATGTACCCAGTACCATACTATTGACAGAATACCTCTATATCACTTGTGTTGGTGGGTGTTGAGAAATGTCGCAAAAGCGCAGCTCAAGATTTCCCAAAAAGCTTTGTATCTTGTCTCGTTTGTGAAATTGCTTGATCTTGTGTGTTCCGTTTTGTAACCGGCACGTATCTGTCCAGAGTACGTCCCCGTTGAAATAAATTACTGTTTCCCGTTAAAACAATATTTCCTACCATTCGTAACACTGGTTATTAGCACTCGCTGCTACTGTGTTTTTATTGATAGCAGTATCAATATGTCTCCACATTATCATCTTGTTTTGTTGTGTAAATATTCAGACTTGTGTTTTAGTCCCCAGTGGCGTCTCTAGAACAACTTGCGAGGCAGTCTCGGATCAACTACACGGTGGTCAAAGATTCAGACACCCACGAATATTTCAAGAACATGAAGAACGCCGAGGAAGTACTTTACAAGTTAGAAATCTATTTTTGAAATAAAATAAAAATAATATCTTAATGCTACAGTTAAATTACACTTGATCTAGTCATTTAAAATACAATTTCATGTGTTTAAAGTTCCCTTCAGTGCCTTGTATGTATGTACATATTACCAAGACGCTTCAACATGATGTAGTAAACTATATAACCACCTCGGTGGCTGCATGGCCCAAGGCGTCACTCTCTTGTGTTAGACTAGACTTCCGATGACCGGGAGATTGGGGTTCGAATCCCAGTCGGGTGTACTGAGGGTAGTTTCTCAAAATTATTTTTCCACTCTCGCTCTCCATACAAATGCAGGTACACTTCCTCTCAATTGAACATTCCCAACCCCTAACACATTAGCGTCGTTGGTATATATGCGTATAGCCTGGACAGGTAGTAAGACTCAGTGCTAAGATAAACTCTAATGTATGAGAGACAGTCTACAGATAGCACATCAGAGGAAGTGCACCAGTATTAGCTTGGAAGAAGGTAGGAAAACACATGTGCGCAACCGAGCCAGACTATAGTCTAACCATGAATCTATCCTTACGCAGCGTGTGGAAGGACATCACTCTAAACAGTTCCAGTGACCAGTCCAAGTACAGAGTGTGGGACTACCCCATCAAGGAGCAGTATGGACACATTCTCCAGGCCATCACCCAGACCGGGCCTGTGGAAACACCTGCTATTGGCTTCCAGAAGGTAACGCTTATGTTGGAACATTTTGAGGAGGGGGATGTTTTCAAGTTAAGGCATCAGAACTATCAACTTATCGTTCAGGTAACGCAGAGGAACATAGCGTGGGATCATGAGAGAAGGTAGCATTTACAAGACCAGTCAATTCGAACCATTAAAAACAAATAGTTCATTAAAATGGTACTTTAGCAGTAATGGCTCATTAAGATTGTAATTAAATCTTATAAAATAAAATGTAAGAAGAGGTCATAGTGCTTTGGAATTCGTTCTTGATCGATAAAATAAAAGGCTTATGTACACCATAGAGAACCATTCGAGCCAAACGATTGGCTGACAGAAGCACGTGGTACACTTCATTTGAAAACACAAGAAGGAATGTTATATAAGGGTTATCCTTGTGTTAGGCAAACGTTAAGTCGATCGTGTTTCTGATGGGACAGACAGTTTCGTTTCAGAATTAGTAGCGAGGAATCCATCTTTTAAAGTCCTTGTGACCCGCAGGTGATTGACGATGAAGAAGGAAAGTTCGCGTTTATCCACGACGCGGCCCAGATCCGGTACGAGGTGTCCCGCAACTGTAACCTGACGGAGGTGGGGGAGATGTTTGCCGAACAACCGTACGCCATAGCCGTGCAACAAGGCAGTCACTTGCAGGAGGAAATCAGCAGGAAGTGAGGGCACATTGATTGGGATATTGTGGTCAGGTTGTGTGCAATAAAGCAATCCCTATATTTTTGTATCGGCTTCGTCTACTACCGGGAAAGAGACCTAGTGAAATCCATCCCACTTGAATAACCCAAAGTAGAATTTTTCTTTGAAAATGTCGTTCTAGGCAACAACAAAAAACTAGAAGCGAAAGATTTGCTCCCTTTTGGTTTTGACAAGTATTTATTTAACTTTACTTGTGTGGTAATGATGCCAAAAGATTATCATCTTTTATTGTTAGGTCTAACATGACCTTTCTTA
>CABFWB010002603.1:44512-58450 GCA_902151455.1 Timema bartmani | reverse complement strand
GGGGGGGGGGGGGTTGAGCTATCAGTTCCCAACTTCTTGAGAACATACCTGGGGATAAGTTAGTAACCTACACACAGATTTTTGTGGGAAGCATCAGTTGTGGTTCGAAAGTGGCAAACACAAACTAAAGGGTTGGCGGGTGCCCACAGGCATAGGGTCGGAAGCCCCTGCCTTAGACCATTCGGTCACCGAAAAAGAAAAAAAAATCCAATTGCATGTTGTGATAACTTGATTTAATATCTTAAAATAAAATATTACAAACAATTGTGCAAAAAAAATTCTCTATGTGATTTAGTGCATTAAGCTACAAGAATATGCATTATGTTTTTCAAAGCATAGTATGATTAAAAAATAATCAAAATTCAATTCGGGTTTCAAAATACTTCATATCTATTTTGAGTTTGCTTTGAATTGAAAACGTGGACTTTGCACACCTCTAAGAGTAAGACAGGAAAAATTAGTATCTGAAAAACGACCTGTCAAGTCACTTGTGGGGTGAGAATAGATATCCCACCCTGGTTTTCCTTGCTACAAGATGGACTACGGATGTTTGGAGGAAGATATAGGAAAGAGGGGTAGGAATAAACTTATAAACCACTTTGGTGGTCACATGGTCTAAGGCGGTGGTATTCTACCTGGGATCTTATGAGAGGACATTAAAATTAGATTATTTAATGATACACGGTGAATTATCAGGGTCAGATTTATGGTTATCTCCAAGAGATTCAGATATAAGAACATGTGATCAGGAATCGCCATTTTTTCTCTCCCCTCGGTGTATAATATTTATTTATGGTACTCAACCTGCACTTTCTGAACCAATTGATTATATCAGCACATGAGAATTTCTAAAAGCGAGAGTGAACAGCCTACCAATTTTACCTTCCAGTTTTTTTTAACATGCCACAGTTGATATGGGACTGACATCTTTACTTCCCCTCGTAAGGAAGTTGAGCTCTTGAGATTTCTATCGCTCAAGAAAATTCAGTCGACCCCGGCTAGGTTTGAACCCATGAACATCAGGTCCTGAGACTAGCACTTTACACTAAAACCATCTAAGTATACTCCTAGATTTAGATTATAGAATACGTTTAACTCACATTATGCACCAACAATTTTGGGGGTACAACTTTGAAGAAAGTTTGTATCTGGGGGTGCACAGACAAAAAAGGTTACCACTGGTCTTATGCGTTACTCTTGCAATCTAATTGACTTTCGACGACAGAGATCGGGGTTCAAATCCTAGTCAGGTGGTTTTAGCAAAATGGATTTCAACTCCCCTTCCATACAAGTTTAAGTATACTACCTCTAAATTAAACCTACCTCATCCTTAACTCATCAGCATGATTAGTAGGTAGTGGATTCTTAGAAACCAAAAATGTTTAAAATATAGAATGTCAAAAATATAGAAATCGTGCACCAGAATAGGTGTCAAAAATATAGGAATTAGGCATCAGTATAAGCTCTTAAGTAAAAAAAAACATATAATAGGCAGTGTAAAATTGATTTTACTACCTACAGCAAATTTAATTCATATTGAGCCCTTTTTTAGCACCACTCGTTCGAGTTATACACATGTACTAATTACGATAACTTGTTAGGGGCTTGGAAGGTGCAATATAGAGGTAGTGTATATACATTTGTGTGGAAGAAGAGTGAAAAAAATTTATTATAAAACCCCTTAAGGTGGGACGGAAGGGACCGCGAGAAAAGGCCAGTGTTTTTGCAGTTTTTAAGAAAAAACTTTTTTTGTATAAAATAAAATATTGCTCCAATACAAATATTTTAAATGAACAGGAAAAGTTGTCATCAAATTCCAGGAAACCCTTGGCAGATATTCAATAAATTTTGAGGTCACCCATCATATGAGGAAAATTAAAAAGTTTGTACTGTAGCAATATTTTATTTATTTTGGCCAAAAAAATGTTTTGCCTTAGAAACTGCAAAATTACCGGCCTTTTCTCGCGTCCACTTTTATCCCACCTTAAGTACTCTAGACCGAAATTCAAACCTCGATCTGTCCTTCAACAGCAATCCAGTCTACTGCAAAAGTGACGCTTTAGCCCATTCGACCACATACTTTTAGTTGTAAGATAATTTTTTTGAGTCTCTGTGTGAAATGGGTTATATTTACAGATAGCTTTTCAAATGATAAAAAATATTCTGAGTTCTACTTCACCATGTCAAGGGAAAAAATTTCAAATTTGCCATATTCGAGACATTGTTTCCTGCCAGTGCCTTCCCTCAAATTTACCCTCATTGAAAGCTATTTATCAAGTGTTGATTTTCAAACCTACTCCAAACAAATAAGCCACAACCTACAATTTCAAAGAAACTGAACTTTCTTTCAGCAAAAAATTCATACCGTATGAAAAAGAGAGATACCAAACTGAAATAGGCACTTTAAGATACTTATTCATATTGGCCAAAGCTAATAGAATAGGCAATTATAGGCACTATAAAATTAACATATTGTACTTTAAATAACATGAAATTCACTAGCTCTACTTAACAATCATAGAAAAAGAAAATTGGAAAAATACGGTCCCTAGTAATTACGATTAGTATACATAGTAGTCTCAAGGGGGGTGGGGGGAGAGGATCGAAGTTAAAATCCCAGTCAGAGAGCGATTTTTCCTAAATGGTTTTCAATACTCCTTCCACACAAATGTGAGTAATTACCTCATCCCTATCACATTATGGTAATTACCATATATGCTTAAAGCCTGAACAGGAAGTAGTACAATACAATGGAAAAAAATGGCAGTGCAGAATCGGTATAAGTAAGTTTTATTAGTAATTATTAGTTCAAATTATGCAATAAATTACAAAACTATTGTATTCATGTAAACAATAAATGATTTTAAATTATTTAAATGCAACCTTTATTATATAGTATGCAAAATGCGCTATTTAAGTGTTTCCCAGCTTTGCTCCTCTTCCTTGCGGCGAGGTCTCACCAGCGTATTAATAACATGTTATATGGATGTGTCCGATTATCAGGAATATTGTATGTGTATAACCTGAACAAGTAGTATGACGCAGTACTAGAAAAAAAAACACAAACACACCTCTCACACAGAACTTGTGCGCTAATAAACAAATCTCTTATAGAGTAAACCTTTCAATTCTGTCCAGCGGCAGCAGTGTAAAGTGTGAAATGTGTTCTTTTAAGGGCCGGTCTTATGACTCCTGGATAAATATTTCTATTAATTATTTAACAAATGTTGAGCATTGTAGAAAACAAATCTTGGTTCAAGTGTTAAGCAAAGGCTCAGGTTCTAGCTATATAAATTTATAACATTTAATTCACACTTTTACAAAAAATAACAAGCTATTTGTAGAGTTATAGTTGTATAAGAACAAATTATTTAAATGAGTAAATTAAATGAATTTTTTAAACGTTGTACCCAATTATTGCCCAATTTGGGCAGACACCGAAATTAGTACTTGCAAGATAACTTAGCTTCTGCGCCCATGTCACACCAACTGTTTCCTCGCACTCATTTAGCCACCATTATTTAACCAGGGTTCCTACAGTATTTGTAAAAAAATTCTCCCTGACTTTTCCCTGACTATTTTCCCAAGTTCCCTGACCAACTTCTCATAAAATTTCCACTATAATTTTATGGTACTATTCATGTGGAAATATTGATGAAGTTACATTTATTTCTGCCTCCTCTTCTCCAAAAGCCGACCTTGCCTCACCTCTCATGGAAGAATAAGAAAGCAGACGTCTTTCCAATCAGTTCAAGGAAAATGATTGAAAAATAACAAAATATATCAAACCATATCAAAAAGGAAAGGCTGAAATCCATCTGCAATTGTCTTGCAGAAAGCTAGTTTACACTTCAGGAATGGATCACAGGGTGCTATTTTCAGTATCCCTACAGGTTTTGCTTTAGGAAGATTTTCTTCTTTGAGAAACTTAACGTGATCCCAAATTTGTAATGCCTTTTGAGAGATCATTGCATTCTCTAATCACTGCACACCACAGAACTTCAAAGGAAAAGTTGTACACCCTGTCAACTGGGTAAACAATGCTTGACGAGCTGTAGTTGGTGAACAGGTAGTATGTGTGACCCAATAAGAAATGTATATCCCAATTGACAGGTTCCACTCCTGTTCTCAAGGAACCATGAACAATAAGTTCACATGTCCCCAGATTTATCAAAATACATACTTCATTGTCTGACAGATTTGATGTGTTCCTGAAGAAGCGTTATAAACTTTAGATTGACATTTGGGCCATCCATTGACACTTGTATCAACTTAGAAACTGGAAGAGGAGAAATATCATCCAAGAAATGCTTCAGTAATTCTTCAGCGGTGCTTCTGTCGAAAAAAACACTGTCCAAGCAATGACTGACAACTTTATGATTTTCCTTGTCCCAGAATCTGAATACAATTTCCATTTGCCCTCTTCGAATAACTTTATTCAATGCCTCATCAAAACAAATTACAAAGCTATTACATGATTTTAGGTGATCCAGTAAATTGTTATGAAAGAATAGAGCCAAGCCATGCACAATGAAATATGCAGCCTTGTCTCCACAAGAGTAAAGGCACTGGCAATGGAACACTTAGGAAACAAACTGAAAAATTGTACTTTAATTATTGCACGAATTGAAACACATTTTATTGTCAACAACTTGCAAAGCCCAAATGACTTCCGCCTTATTTATATTATCTTTCATAACAAAAGTGTTAGGGTTTCTTAGAGCCACTACACTTTCACTTTTGGCAACACCTTCCTTCTGCGGCTTTACAATTTCTGATGAAACTGAAGTGTGACATGAATTGTCATTTCCCTGACTTTTTTAAGCTTCCCTGAATTTCCCTGTTATTTTTTTCCCTGACTTTCCAGTCCGTAGGAACTCTGTTAACAAGTGTTGAAAGTTCTCCCCACTCATTAAGTTGTAGCGGCAGCGTCTAGGCTTATACGCGTGCGCGCACCAATAAAAACAGTACCAACATTGCATTTTCTACATAAAAATATATTTATCCTACAGATAGCTAACCAGCAGATAAATTCAGTTCATAAAACGCATAAAATATTAAAGTGGCTGATAACCTTTAACTGTTTGCTAACTTTAACCTACCGATAGCAATATTTAGCCCGTAGCCATAAGATCGGCCCTAAGTGTAAAAGTTATATTGTGTTCGTTCCCTTTTATTGTACTGTCTTTGTTAATTTTAAATACAAATGAAACATAGCAGTGGTAATACACTTTAATATTTATACTTCCTGAAGAAATATATGGTGGGGTCATGCAAGGCTTCAAAAATATCAGCTCTAACTTCATTTCAAAGAAAAATTCCTGCTTGGAAAATAAATGAAAGCTAAAATACTTATTTTTTTGATTATTGCCATTCTGAGCTGTTATGTACATTACAAATTAATGCCTAATTCATCTGAATTGAATAGTGTGTTGTGATAAGAACGTGAGTTCTCAGTTTGAACCAACTATTTACATACAATAAATAACAAAACATATTCAAACTTAGATTTGGCTTTGAGAATATTTAATATATTCCAAACCCTACCATGTGCTTAGATGTTTTATTTTATTTGTGCTTCTTTCTAAAATTCTGTTATATCTATTCAAGGTAATTTTATTATAACATGCTTAAGGCACTTCATTTCAAACATTTTAATTTTTAATAGAAATTGCAAAGTTTTTATTATTATGAAATGAATATATTTTTCTACATATGTAATACTTAAAAAAATCATCTTTTTTAACACTTAATGTAAATTGTCATGAATGAAACTCTACTAAAATCTAATGAACATGTAAACAATGTTTTAATATAGAGATCTCCAATATTAATTATAGCTAAACAGTTACTTTTATACTTTTTTTTCTCTTAAACTATAACACTTCTTTATTTCTAGTACTTTAACAAAATTCATCCACATTTCAACATAAAATTGTTACCAATCCCAAGTCAACCGTCCAGTCTAGTACCTTAGTTTAAGATTTAACAAGAGAACAAAAGTGCTAATGTACATTTAAAATCTTGCCAACTTACGGCAAACTAAACATAAAATCAATGTGATTTATAATAGCCTAACTAGCAGAAATATCACATAAAAGAAATATTTTACTGGTGATGGCAACAAGAACTATTGTATACACATTTTAACTTAGGAAGCAAGCTATATTTATAGTTCAAACATGACAAATTAGGATCCAATATCAAAGCCAAATTGTATCAACAAAGAATAATATTTGCAATATATTTTCTTTTTCAATTTTAACTTTAGACAAGTAATTAATAAATGAACTGCTTCTGTCTAAGTCCTGCTTCTCTAATTTTGTAAGTAAATTAGTTTTACAAAAATTTTATTCACTATACCCTTCAAAAATTCTTTATTTTTATTTTGAAATTTAACTTTTCCCAGACTGACAATCAAACATGAATAAAAAATAAATAAAAAAGGGGCTTTTAAATTAATGTTCATGGATTAAAATAAGGCTTAAATTCTCCAAACTTAGGGTTGGTACAATTTAAAACTCTCAGACTTTTCTAGGTTTTCCATACCAAAAAAATGCATTGAAGTTTTATTCATGCAGGGCTAAGCCAACAATTCTGTTATTTTCAGTTTTCTATTAAATTCATGAAACAAGATTCATGAAGACAGCTTTGTTTGTGCTCTTCACAAAAATCATGAATAATTGAAGATAAAACATAAGCTTACAGTAAGCTATGTAAGCACTTTTGCTTTGTATTTTTAAAACAATTACAAATACATATGAAAATTTCAATGACTTAAAATTATTCCCAACTTTTCCAGGGCCAAATCCACCCTTTAACTTATTATTAATGAACAGTATAAAATTCTGTTTTGTCCTAGAGTTAAACATTCTAAGGATGCATGAAGGCTTCGAAAACTTCAGACTTTACTTGCAATAATTGTCAGCTACGCAAATGTTGAATAGGCAGCCACACACCAAGAAAGAATGGTGCGTTAGAAATGGGACTAATAGCTCACACGAAAGAACAGTGCATGGAAAAAGCCTCCTTTGCTCACACACAATAAAATGTCGCCATAAGTTATTGTGCGTGATTGAATGTGATGTTTTATTACCAAGGGAAAGATGGACAAAAACTGTCATATATCGTATCATTTGAGATGGCACTGTGTGGTATAAATTTACAACATAATTATCTTATCACATGGAGTTTCTCATGGTATGTGCAGGATAAGGTGAAGTGATTAAGATCAAGGGTGAGAGAAAACGAAAAATATGCATTGGTGTCTGTGCTTTTATTGAATTGTCTGCTGTTAACAGCAACCGAAAAATACTATGTTTCTGGCAAAAGAACCAACTAGCTGAAAGGAAAGTGTGTTGTTATATTTTTAAAGCTCTTTTTGAAAAGAAACCCTCATCTAATTTTTTTTCAGCAAAATCTCGATCTGCTTTTGGGTCCACTTTGTGGTAGAACTCTTACAATATTTTTAATTTTCCATTCAGATACTTTTTATACTCCACTTTCCATAATGATAGGTGTGGTAATTAGGTTTAAAAACTCTTTGTTTGCATGAGGAATGTTAGTCGTGTTTCATACAACTCATACACTTTTAAGTACTGTATAAACTAACACTCAAGAGTAAACAGAGTTCTGGCAAAAACATGTGTTGTGGCGTTGATTAGCGCAATCTCAACAATAGAGGAAACAAAAATCCACAGGAAAGAGCGTCACAAACCTTCCCGCACTTAATCATGGTGCATGGCAACACCCACTAACACATTCTTGCCCACATGACTCTCTCGCGGGAAAGAACGTGTGTATGGCCCCGCCTATTCAACATCTTTGCCAATAAAATTATTGTAATTTTGTGTCATCACAAATTTATGTCACACGAAAAAAATCTGAAATAATTAAATTTCATATTATGATGATTTCATTCATCAGCTTAGGACAAAATATGTTTATTTTTGCAATATTACATTTTGTAAATTATATTTATTTAATACCTATAGTTATTTAGCTATGCAAAATATATATTTTTTCCAATATGTAACTTATTTTAAATATTCAAACTGTTTTCAGCTTGGGAAATATTTCATACTATCTGCTCTAACTTCACTTCAAATTGAAAAAGTGGACTTCGAACCCCCCTTAGAAATTCTCAAGCTCTTAATATTCCAGGGTACTGGACCCTCTGGTGACATACTTAGCCTTTTAACAGGAAGATAGCCTGATTATAGTACATTCATACTCGACAGACAACCGGGCAACGTCAGAACAGCAATAGATTACCAGTTCAAAGATATTACTTTCAAAAAGAAACCTATCTATATAAAACTTAAACCCACGGTTTCTCAATATATGAAATAAAAACTTAAATTTATACTGATCCAAACAATAAATCTGTGAGCATTTCTTGCTATCCCCATGTAAAGGAAATCCACTCGATCTAATATAAAATCATATGCTCATTTTGACAGTTACAAAATATAACATACATATTAATACATCATCTGTCACTATAGATAGTATCAATACTGGTAAAAAATAGAGGAAGATTCTTATCAATGCTGACACCAAAAAACATCTATTTGTATTTTCTAAAGGTCCTTCCTATCATTCCTTTCATTAGTGCTACATTTCCCCCTAACGTTTACAGAGCAAAATATGTTCATGTTTAGAAAGCTCAATTTTTATTATTTTTGCAAGAAAAGACAAACTCTTGTCTTGCTGAAGTATTTGTTTATATACCTATTAGATATTCATATTAATTTTACATTCACACCAAGATGGAACATGGACAAGACACCGAATGTAGTTCAATGTAGTAAATCTCATATTTTATTACTAAAATGAATGTTAGGGAGACTCTAGCTGTAAATTAAAAACAAAACACTTCATCGGCATGAAAAATAACCCCGACGACACATAATTTTTTTAAAAGTCCTTTCAAGCATGCTGTCTCTTACCAACTATTCGTAAACAACTAAATGTCTTTCTTTCACAAGAAAATTGTCTTCTTGCATCATAAACTGTGCACATAAAGAAACAAAGAGAATGACACCACATTTATGCTGGTTTTTGAGAGCCCTTCTTTCCAATAAGTGACTTGTGGATGTGCGGGATAACACCTGAAAACAGAATGTTAAAAACACATATTAGCATATTTTAGATAATCATTGGAGGCAGTTTCTTTCAATTCTGTAGTAACCATTTGATCAAACAAATATTGGACAATAGACTCAGTTTACTAGGAAAGGGAGCAAGCTCACCCCGACAAGTGACACTGTTATAAGACAGAGGCATAGTGTAATCTGCTACAGTGAGCCAGAAGTAAGCGAGTTTCAATTAATTATAATCTAGTTATTTTATTTTTAAATTCCATAATATCCAATCGAGTTTCCCAATAATTAATTTTAGAATGTGAGAGAAAATTAATATTACTTCCTTTTGTTCTAAGAATCTATTATATTTTTAATAATTCTTGTTAAATAAGGATGTGTGTGGCTTTAAAACTTTGATTTGAAAAAAAATCTGGCTTCGCCAATAAAAATAATGATTTATATTAAATTACTGCCATTTGAAATGTTATGTACAGAAATTAATATTCATATGAACAAATCTTAAGCAATTGAATTGTATGTTGAGTAATGTGATTTATCAGATTAAAAAAATAGAACCAATTGTACAATAAAACATTTTCTAATGATTATGTTGCATAATGTAATATAAATAAGAACCGTATATTTTTTATAAATAAGCACTATCATGTTTTTTCAAGCACTTTTAAAACAATCAATAACAAATATTCTAACTTTGATTCAGCTTGGAGGATATTTAATATATTCAGGGCTGCCGCCAATATAGTTGAAATCCTGATCTTGACATGAAATATTTTTACGAAAATATGAAACACCCAAGAAATGCCATCCCCTTCAAATGCAGTGATCACAATGCTTAAGAGATTTTCTCCAGTTGCTCTATCTCCTCTTCAAACCAACTTATACAAATCAGTTTCTACTTTCTTGCCATTTTAAAATAAGAGACATTACACCCATTCACCTAGTTAGACATGTCAGTTGTTTCGTCTATCATTGGGGCATAGTGATCTTTTCATTGAGCTTGTAAGAATTTCCCAAATAAATTATCTGAGGGATTCGACAATAATTTGACTTATTTTTGTACAATAAAAATGAAATTTCTAGTCAAAGTGGCACCATACAAACTGCTAGACAAGAAATTGACCAATAAGCTACAAAAATTATTTGGAACTGTGGGTGGACCAAGTGGCCGACAGGGAACTAACAACTGCTAGACACCCAGAAACGATGTGGACCAGGTGGCCTGCACGACTTGGACCAATTGCTAGAAGTTTCATTTAAGAGAACAAAGTGAGACAGCCAAGTGGCCGACATGAGTGGACTAACTACTTGACAAACATCGAGATGAATCCAGTTAAGAGTGACTCAAGTTACAGACAAGTTATTACAAAAAGAACAAAGTAATCAACATGGGCGTAGAAAGGTGGGGATCAGGATGTTCTGGACCCCCCTAAAAATTGTGGCTCCAACACCCTGGATTTTAGTAGCCCCTTAAAGGTTGAGGTCCAATTATATGTGTTAAAACTTAATCAAACCAAAGTGTTTTTAATTTTAAAATTTAACTACATGCTGCACTCTTCAAAACATAATATTACACTAGCTTTGTTATTATTTCAAATAAATAATTGTTTTTGGTGCAGAGAATATGATTTAGTATCTGAGAAAAAAGGATGTTTCACGGAATGAAACAAGTTGTTGAATCTGAGAAAAAGAGGCAAACATTTTGCTATAAGCTGTAAAATCATTCTTGAGTAATCAACAGGGTCAAATATGATCTTAAATAAAAGAAGAACTGCCAGAAATAAAGTTGGGAGCTAATTTAGACTAATTGGCAATGGTTTCACACTTTTCTTCCTTCCTAATTCCTACCTTATTAGAGTAACTATCATGCATGCGTAGAACCTGAACAGGTTGTAAAAATATTATTAGTAATAGACTAACTGGCCTTTATCCACCCTCACTTTCAACACACCTATTTTTAAACTTTTATTATTATTATTATTATTATTATTAATTATTATTATTAGCACCACGTCTTACAGCCCGTTCGGGTTATACTCACGCTAATGTGCAATGGTAGGGTGATTGTGCAATGAAATGGAGGACCTACAGTTTAACGTGGAATCCGAACCACGGTGGAGGCCTGGCATTCCACACATTCACAAGTTGTGATTAATACAAGTCTTGTCAGAGGTGAAGGAAGAGTTTGGCAATAAGATAAATTTATGCCGGGACCGAGGATTGAACCCCGGACCCTCAGCACAAAAGCCTGACACTGTATCCTTAGACCGCCAGGTCACTTGAAACTTTAAACAATATAAAATTGTTGAAAAGTATTACTTGTTAGTGCAAGATTGTAAAATGTTGTAATGAACTGTACTTATGTGGTCATCGTGTCTTACTACTCGTTCAGCTAATAAGAATTTGAGTGTAGGGAGAGTGGTAACCATTTTGGGAAACCACCCTCAGTAAATCCAACAAAAAGAGGGTAATATAAAAGAATATACTAACCGTCCAAGAGAAACATAAAAGTAAAAAAAAGTGTGCACCCCACTTCGGTGGCTGCATGGTCTAGACTCCAAATAGACTAAACGCTGATGACAGGGAGATCTGTGGTTCGATCAAGGTCGGGTGTGAAGGTGGTTTTTCCAAAATGGCTTCCTACCCTCTCTATACACACAAATGCAGTTACACTTCCTCTAGATTCAACCTTCCTCATCCTATTAGCATAGTTAATATATAGGCATATAGCCCAAAAAGGCAGTAAGATATGGTGCTTTAAAAAGAATGTGCAAACATGCCTCTACTTTCCCCGAGACTTAGGCTACATAATATATTATATATATGCTAGATTTCTTGAAATAATAGGTTAAAAACAAGTGCACACATTTTGAATTTACAAGTTAGCCAAATAACAGGAACATTCTCATTTGATGGACTGAATCATTTAAAAATAATACATTTACTAGTGTTTAGTAAAATACCCCAAATCTAGTCCAATATCCGCATCAACAAAACTACACTTTAATCAACTTTTAGCAACCCTTATTGAAATTAGCCAATTAAAATAACTATGGTGAATATTTTATTCAAGATTTGTACAACCATTAACTCATACCAGTTATTAAGGTTATTTTTAAAATAAGTTGTAAAAATTTGGAGGTGCCTGCTAGACGATCATTCCATTTAAGATGAGGATAGACTTTACACTGTTGTAACTATTACATTATAAAATGATTTTTTTATACATAGAGAGAGAGAAAGAATAATGTATTCAGGCCCAATCTTACAATGTCACGTTAAAGTCCTCGTAAATTAACCGTTGGTTAAACTTGGCGTTGCTATTTTGATGTGCTCATCAAGTTACGGATGGGTGCCTTCCATTAGTTCTTATCATTAAGCTTCTTGGAGCACTAGATTTGTTACAAAGCTTTTGATTGGCTTAATTTGAACTAATAGATTGTAACTATTTAAATGTGTGTGAAATTATTGAGTTGTTAGGAAAACAGATTAAAGTATAATACATGTTTATGTTGTTTATAACACATGTTATTCAATAATCATATTCATACATATAAGTTTATAATATATATATATATATACCTACATTGTTTATTTTAAACAGGCATGTATTTAACGCTATTTTTTAAGCTTCAAAATAATTAACTGTTTAAACAGTAGAGTCATAGTCAATTTTGAAACACCAATTTAAAATTCAAGTATAAACCACCCTTAATTAACCATGGACGTGTAGTANTTTTTTAAGCTTCAAAATAATTAACTGTTTAAACAGTAGAGTCATAGTCAATTTTGAAACACCAATTTAAAATTCAAGTATAAACCACCCTTAATTAACCATGGACGTGTAGTAGAGGGGAGAAAGTGAAGAAAAAACACGTCCCATATTAGCCATTCAGGCCTACACATAACTTACGACAATAAAAACATAGGTAGGCCTATAGCTATTGTCAATTACTATTAACTATTTACAAGAAATGACCATTACGAATCACGAAGTGAAACACTTGAAAAGAATTTACATATTTTGAATAGGAAAGAAGAGCCTGTAGGTTAAGCCAAAATAGTTATGATAAAAGTCGGTATCAAGAATTAAAAACCTCTGCCGCGTCGTATGAAGACTTACAAATCACCCTATAAAATCTTGCCCAAAAGAAACGTTGTCATCCCAAATTAAACAGCTATATTAATTAGAAGGAATATATTCCACATAATTATTTTATCATCACCTCAGTGTTAAACTGGGAGTAATTTCTTCTTTAAAAAAATTGGATTGAACACAATTCACTTAAATGGTAGGTTGACGCCATAATTTACACCAGAGGCATACAGAAATTTCCTTGAAAGTTAGACTTATAACACCCCAAACCTGTGATTAGCTAATCATTGGTGAAACATCTATTTAATTACAGGTGGACAATATTAAAACCGAGAGAATATATAAATAATTGTCCAAAGTGTTCTAAAGATAATAATGTAACCTCACTTGAATAATAACAATTATCATAAAACAATATGGCAGAATGTATGGAAGTTAATGTGGACGTTAAAAGGCTAACCAGAAGGTAAACCTCGCGTTAACTTTACGAGCACTTTAACGAGGATGCTAGCTCTAACTGAACATTGTAAAATCCAAAGTAGTGGTCGTTAATGCTTAATCTCATGTTAAGCCCTAACGAATAGAACATTACATTGTAAGATTGGGCCTCAGTTTGTATAAATGTTTGTCACTTAAAACACTCTTAATTGGACCCATATCAAAGTTTTTTTTAGCAGTTGTTAGTCTTGTGACGCCGATTGCTTGTAGGCTATATCACTTTGTACTCTTATATGTGAG
>CABFWB010002603.1:21673-44363 GCA_902151455.1 Timema bartmani | reverse complement strand
CGGCCACTTTGTTGTGAACCACTTCGTCAGCACCCATCATAGTCGCATGCTGGAAACTTCTTTGGAACTAATTTGGTAGAACTGTCACTTAATTTTACTCGTGGTTGGATTTCAATCATAAAAGTTGACCATTGTGGTTCTTCATCAATCTTTTTTTTATATATAAAATTTGTTACTGAAGAAAGATACAGATCTAACAAAGTGAAGAACCGCACAGAGTTAAGCCGACAGGCTTCAAGACATTTTACATTCCTTTATTGATGTACAACCTTATGACCTGTACCATCACCAATAGAGACAATTGATTACAGGCCTCAGAAATGAAGTTCATAAGATCAATGTTAAGAACTATAAAAGGCAGGATAAGGAATGTGACCAAAAGGAAAGATACCGGAACAAATAGGAGTGTGATAGAAACAATAAGTAGAGCTTGACTAAAGTGGTATGCACATCTACAACGAATGAACAGATGGAAGGCAAGCCAAGAGAAAACTATGAAATGGAAATAAATGGGACGAGATTGGTTGAAAGACCATGGATATGATGGATCGAGTGAAGAAAGGCGTTAAAGAACAAAGACAATATTAGGATACTATCCACGAGAATGAACTGTACAAAGATAGAATGAGATGGAGAGTACTCACTAACCAACCACACATGGGTAACTGGAATTGGGATATATAATGATGGCTACCTCTGTTTATATCAGAATTGCATATCATGCACTTGGCTTATGTGTAATTTTTTTTCCTTGAATCATTTTTGTTCTTTTTCCCCTAATCGGGTTTGTACTTATGTACATAAATCAACCCATCTGTTAAAATTTGTTTTTTTGTTTATCTTGTGTAGTTATTAAGACCATTCATAAACAGAGAGACCAAGAGATACGTACAAAACATTTTGAGCTTATGAATGTCTAACTCGATATTTCAATCACTATCCTCGATTCTTATGAATAACAATATCAAAATAAATGAGTCAACCCAGGTTTAGACCAAATATGGCAACCAATAGCAAGATCCATACATATTAATTCCTGATGCGCAAACTTTTAAAGGTTGAAAACAAAGAATCGATTTATTGAAATCAGAATTTAAGTACCATGAGTTGACGTAAGAATTGTGATTTTTAATGTTAAATGTTAAATGTTTAAATCCTGAATAACTTAGATTTCATCAAGTTAAGGTCCGGGAGAATTAAGTTTATCCCCCTACAAAGCTTTACATAAAACTCAATAATACAATTTATGGCAGTGTGAAGTAGACTTACACTTTTTCAATTTAAAACGAACGCAAATATGTGTTAATTATTAATACTTGAAAAAAATATATTATTTTGTGCTTATTCATATTACTTTGAAAACAAAAATAATTTAGGAAATATTTACTGGACCCGTGATTTAAATATTACAACCTAGGCTGAGAATCAAGAATATAATTAAATTACTTCATATTTTATTCCAGGGTGGCTACAAAACATATTTTACAAAATTCCCTGACTTTTCCAGGTTTTCCAGGCAGCATTTTTCAATTTTCCCTGACTACTTTTTCCGGTTTTAATGATGGATGATGACTTGTTTTATTTATTATTGATCCCATATTAAAAAAGTTTGTATCTACTAAACAAACAGTTTTATCAGTTATTTTAAAAATTAAAATGTTATTTTATTTAGGTATTATTAACTTGTGTTTAGTTTCGAAATTAATGGGATTTTAAGAAATATTTTTTAATTCCCTGACTTTTCCTTATTTATAGTTAAATCCCCTGACATTTTCCTGTCATTCAAAAATTCCCTGACTTTTCCAGGTTTTCCCTGTTTTCCCTGTCTGTAGCCATCATATATTCATATATAAATATTAATTTATAAGGTACCTGCACATATATAATTTGCTCAGAATTCCAGTCATCAAACATAAAACAAATATTTAAGATGTCAATATTTTTACTGGCCAAGCTTAATTCGTTAAAGACAAAATAATTTTCGAAGATAAGTCGAAGTTTTGATGCTTCACACAGCCCAAAGAAATTTTTTTCTTAGCATCGTACACACATTTGCATAGAGGTAGAGGAGAAGACCGTTTAGGAAAAAACACCCCAGTACACCCGACCAGGATTTGAACCCTCATCTCGCTGTCATAGACAGTCTAGTCTATTGCGAGAGTAGTGCTATAGACCATGCGACCTGGTGGTAATAAATATCAAACTTTTATGTTATCTGACAAGATTCATGAGAAACCATTTATATTCTAGCTTGAGCCAATACAACTCAAACCAAATCTTTCAGGCTATTTGAGAGCCGCCCAGATGTAAAGCTAGCGAGCGCTCCTACCATAAGGGGGGATTAGCTAACTGGCTAAAAAATGTAATAGAAGTTTCTTAATATATTTGACCCAACCTCCTTCCCCTAAAAAATATATTACTCAGCATATTGAGAAAAAATCTAATCAAGTGTGTATCGAACATTCAACTCTGGTTTCAATTAACTTCCGCATCTCGTATAAAATTTAATTGAAAAAATATTTAAAAAAATTCACCAAGACTTCCCTGCATAAATATGTAAAACAAACCACGTTCAACCTTCTCATGTTGACTACCATATCTTGGAAATGCATTTTCTTACTATGAGAAGCAAAATCTATCAGCAGTTTAAATGTTTAGGTGCAGAATTGGTCAACTATTTTAATTCGTTGACTTTCCCAGGTTTTCCGTCTGTTGCCACCACATAATTACATTTTGCACATAAAAGAAAAAGGTATTAAATATTTACATACTTTAAGCCCCAATTTATAAAATAAATAACTCACTGCATTTAGGCAAATTCCTCAACATTTCCTGAAACACTTCCACCTCCGAACAACCAGCATTTTAACCACATAAACCTATCTTTGATAATATTTCTTTGTCCTCTCAATTAAATACAGATTGAAGATATTTTGGTGATGTAACATCAATTAAACTATTGCACATTATATATAATAATGAAAAAGGAAAAGCACAAATGAACACTACACAGTAAAATGTAAGAGCTATAATATACCATAACATATATTTTATAACTAGTTTAAAATAATGTCTGACACCTTAGCTCAGTCGGTAGTGTGTCGACAGAGCTAAGGGTCCCAGGTTTGATTTCCAGTCTGGACAAAAAATTTACCATTGGTAAAATGCAGGTTTACCCTTTCAATGATGAATAAGCACCCCAAGACTGAATGTTGCACCTGACCTAGTTTTAATTTAAATTATAAGGCAAATGAAACAACAGGCCTAGAAAGCCAGTAGTGGAAGATATATGGATTGAATAAAAAAAAAATTACATGTGTTAAATTAATAAACTATCCCAATCTAACTTAACTTTCCATGTATAGACAATTAAATGTTAATATAATGTGATGAGTTTATACACTTAATTAGTCTAGTTAATTTTATGCAAAGTTGTCGCAGAGTACATTATAAATTATTTGCTTACTAGAACCAAAAAAACAATATGTATGTCTGATTCATGTTAGATTAAGAGAACACGAAATAATGATACTTATTGTCACACACCCTAAGAAAAATGCAAAAAATTACTCTAGATAACGAAACTAATCTTTGAAATTCTGACCAAGCAAATTAAATTTATCAGTGGCATCCCCAAATAATAAATAAAATGTGAACATACCACCACCAGCAATGGTGGCTTTGATCAAGCTGTCGAGCTCTTCGTCTCCACGAATTGCCAACTGGAGATGACGAGGAGTGATACGCTTCACCTTCAAGTCCTTGGATGCGTTACCAGCCAATTCCAAGACCTAAGTAAACAAGGTAGGTGCCATCATAGATTACACAACTTACAATAAGCAATAAAGTAGAATTCAAGATAGTATCAAATTTTACAAGTCATGAATGACAAACAAAGCAGTGTTCCCGCCAAAATTACAAAGTCCTCTATCCCATTGTAGGCTTTACACACATATCATAAATATTAAAATAAATACACATGGGTTATTAATTTTAATTATTAACTGCGCTAATAATGTAAATAAATAAACAATGAATCTCTAGCCACAGTATGAAGAAAGCAATATTCGTAAAAACAGTAAAAATTTAACCAAACACCACATAAATACAATAAATAAACTAGCAGCCATTTTGACAATCATACCTCAGCAGTTAAATATTCCAAAATTGCTGCACTGTAAACTGCTGCCGTCGCCCCTACACGTCCATGACTCGTTGTACGATTCTTCAAATGTCTGTGTATTCTTCCAACTGGAAACTAAAACAATAAAATTAAATCTTTAAACTTTATCTTGGCTATCAAAAAATTGTGTCAACACAGCCTACAAACTCTTCTTAAATTAATTCTATAATAACAGTGTTAAATATATATTAGGTTCTAATGAAATAAACAGGTCTCAATATAAAATTATTGGTCATATTCAAAATAAAGAAGATTTATTACGTCACCTGTAATCCAGCCCTGGCCGACCGGGATACGGCTTTAGCCTTGGCTTTCCCAGAGTCTTTACCAGCTTTTCCACCAGCCTATAAATGACGATAAAACGAATTAATTTTTATGTTAGCACGACAAAACTTCGTCAGCGAGTAGCCGAGACTTTCTAGTTTCATAATATGCTAAAATTATTGATGGATGGCACAATCTAACTACTTAAACTTTACGATACTTACCATAGTGTTACTTGAATATTTCAATGTTGCA
This sequence comes from Timema bartmani, assembly GCA_902151455.1. Classification (NCBI taxonomy): domain Eukaryota; kingdom Metazoa; phylum Arthropoda; class Insecta; order Phasmatodea; family Timematidae; genus Timema; species Timema bartmani. Next base: position 39,661 of record CABFWB010002603.1, on the reverse strand, counting down.
ACCAACGCTACGTGTACCCGCCAAACACAACTACTCGCAAAAGTATGAAAGAGGTCACGTGCCTCAAGCCGAGCCAATAGGAAATTAGGATTTTCAAATGGAAGCATGGCCTCCTGCCATCTATTGATCATAATATGGGTTACTAAGTCGACGTTCTACTTGCAGGCCACAGCGAAGATGAAAATGAGGGAGATGATGGCGGGAGTCGGAAAGAAAGACTTTTTTTTTAATCTAAATCTAAATTACCATGACACATGAAGTACAAATTGATTAGTTATAGATTTTCAAAAAAACTTAACAACACACAATAACCAAGGCATACCTTTTATTTATAAATGTTTTTAGTTTTTTACTTTAGTTTCGGAATCGCTTATTTTAAAAGTTTATCCTATTAGAAATGTAGGTCTCCCGAAATTATTGTTATTTTAGGAAAAACATATAACTCTTGTTTTAAGTGTATATCGTTAAATAAAAATATATTATAGTCAATTAATGTAGGTTTTATACTACAGTATATTTTATTTCTAGTTATTATTGTATTTTATGAATATTGATAAAGATATTTTATAGTGTTAGAAAATTCGAATTTTATATGGTCGTGAAAAACTTTTTCGTGGGTTGGCTTTTAGTAAGAGAAAAAATAGCTTTTATAAATTTCTTGTTTGGTATTCAAAGATATCTATCAAAATTCAAAATATAAAATTAAATAAGTATTTTTTTTTCCTTTCTTCAGCGTATTCAAAGAGTTTGTGTCTGATTTGGGATACTTTTTTAGAGCTTTAAGCCCTATCGAACAATATGTATTATTATTAGCACCGCGTCTTACTACCCATTCGGGTTATACGCACTTACGCTAATGTGCAATGGCAGGGGTGATTGTGAGATGAAATAGAGGACCTACAATTTAACGTGGAATCCGAACCACGGTGGAGGCCTAGCATTCCTCACATTCACAAGTTGTGATTAATACACATCTTGTCAGAGGTGAAGGAAGGGTTTGGCAATCAGATAAATCTCTGCCGGATCCGAGGATTGAACCGCGGACCCTCAACACAGAAGTCTGACACCTTACCCCTAGACCACCAGGTCACCAACAATATGTAAGTTGCGTCTATTTTATAAGTATAAACTGATCATATAGATAAGTTCCCAAGTATGATTCGAACACAAGCTCCTTTGAGACACTGAAAATGAGTTATCGTAAAGCCATGAAATAAATCGTTTCCTTCCTTTAGAATTTAAAATGCTACGCCAACAAAAACATTTACACATATCTTACTAATCAAAAGTTATTTAGGAAAATTTAGAGACCAGAACCATATTCTATATCGCATTCAAGGTGAGACAACAATATACAATTCTTATAAGAATAACATGCTTTTTTCGGAGACTGCTAATTTGTTTAATTTATCTTTGTCACTGTCCTTTCAAGTAATCAATTTTGTTAAAATTACGTTATCTTTTTGTGTACTTTAGTAACAATATGTCATGTTGTTTTTTGGCCAAATTCATTCACTCTCTCATTGTGGGCAAAGGTTTTGATTTTGCATGACTTGAAAATTTGTGCATATTTTTTGTGCGTGTATCTGGGCAGAATATTCTGTAAAAATGGAAGGATAGATGGTGAAATCGACAGATGAATGAATGCATATCTGAGAGTACAAAGTTGGATTAAATTATTTAATTTCAATGTTCTAAAACAACTCAGTTTTACACGGTTGCTACTTGTAAACATTTTAAACCAGTGCCGTTGATAAAACAAAAATAAGTAGGACCATAGTTTTTCGTCAAACCAAGCGGCAGGGTTCTTATGAAAATCTATTGATTTTATGCGTTCAAGTTTAGTTGCGGATTGGCTTTGTACAATGTAGCCATCTTGAAAAAAAAAATAGCATCTGCTGGCTGCTGCCAGGATTACTTGTTTAGTTTGCAAATAATTTTGTTTTTAGATTCCATACCACTAAGCTATGTTTTTAATAAATCTAGTTTTATTAATAATACTAATACTAAGGTACTGTTGTGTAGTCTCTAATCGTGTATATTCGCCAGCTGTAGCCTATTATGTGTAAAGTAAACATACAAATATGTCTAAGCACGTTTAGTATTTACAATAATATAGGTAGACAATTTCTCTAAAACCAATTGAAACTGAAATAGAACTACTATGATAATGGTTACACTGTTTTCAAGGTCTTATATAAGTTTTTATTTTGATATAATTATTTTGTTTATATTTTTATCTTATAATTGTTATTTCTTTATCATCTACTTGTTACCATGGCAACGGTTCTCTCTTGTTTAATTTTTTCGATCATCACCATAGCAACGAATAGATGACAAACTAAACAAAAGCGGGCTAGACCACGCTTGTTTGTGTGCGATGCCCAGCCAAATCTACGGCACGCAGAGATCTGAAATTTTTAACATGGGTGGGCGTAAGGGTGTCTGAATGCACCTCGAAGTCGGATTTTTAAATTTTTAATTAGGCTATTTTAACAGATTTTTGAAGGGGTCATGGGCAACGCCGTGCGAGATTGCTAGTTGAAAATATAGCAAGAAAATAATAGTAATAATTAAATACCTCCTTCAAACTTTGACACGTCAAGTTTACAGGAAAACAAATACCTAACCTTTAACAAGACAAATTCGCACTGATTCAATTACTATCTTTTTTATAAAATTAGAAATTATAAATAGTAGGCAACATTTTAACTCATAAAATACTCTGAATACTTTATGTAAACTATAATTCACATGTCTTAAGTGAGTTGAAGGAAAGGCTACTCTACCAGGCAATTCACCAAAGCTTACATACAGAATATTTAAAGGAATTTTTTTTAACATTGAAACAATTTAAAACTTTTTTAAAACAATTGCGGTTGTAGTTTTATTTTTACAGCTCCAATACCTAACCTACCTATTACTGCACTAGAAATGGAGGAAGAATACATATAAATACATTTTGTGGAGGTTTTAATCCTCCTACTCATTTTAACCCTTGTTTACACAGACCACGATCCCATGTGGGTTTTACTATATTTATTAAATATAAAATACATTTAGGGACTCAAAAATTACTAAACAATATATGATTGTGTTTTTATATTTGTTGACTGGATTTTATCCATAGGAAAACACGCAACAAATTCAAAACAACACCTGCGCTAAGGATGCTTCCTTGGCCAGTTTGTTAAATTAAAAAGAGGACGATTGAGATTTCAAACTAAACGGAGAAATGATTAAAACAAACTTCTGTATTTCTAACAATGATGTCAAAAATGTAGACTACATAGCAGATTATGTGTGGCAATTTAAACAAATAAAAACACTTTCATCTTTAAAAAATAAGATGGTTTTTAAAATCTAGGACATTTACTGTTACGAGTTACTGTACCATAAACCGGGACAGTCTCAGAAAATCCGGGTACGAATAGTCACCCTAGAACTAGCCGCGACTTTTTTTTAGCCTATATTTGTTCTGTCACACATCAATATTACTTTTTGTAACATATTAACACTTTCACTGCACCACTCATATAAACATTGTTTAGTTTGGCTAAATATACTTACTTACTCTTATAGCATTAGGAACTCGCAAGTTCGTTGCCACACTTACAAAAGTATGCCACCTAACCCTATCTTTAGCTAGCTCTATCTAGTCCACCTCATTGCATCCTATCCCTATCTTTAGCTAGCTCTATCCAGTCCACCTCATTGCATCCTATCCCTATCTTGAGCTAGCTCTATACAGTCCACCTAATTGTATCCTATTGCAACGCGCAGTCTAGTTAACACTAGAGACAAGCATTATGTAAACAAGGTTAATACAACACTAGGATAGCACTTGAAAGCAGAAGATAAAAATGCATGTTGATAAATAGGTTTAATGTAACAATGTTGAGTAAATACAAAGAGTAACATCAGTACACAATCCAATATTTCCTAAAACGGTCCTTAGAGTTGACCAGGATGATTAACAAGTCAGGTAGTTGAATAATTAAAACTCCCCAAGAGAGAATTAAGCGTGAAGCGCCAATGGTTTGCACGACAGGTTAAGCTCATGCTTAACTCGTGTCACACCAGTCCTCTTCTTAAAAGGTATTGCTGTGCTAGCATGAAATAATAATTATGATTAACAATTCTACTCCTCCCTTTGTACCGGGAGGCCAAGACATCCTATACAATTAGGTAGCAAAAGGTAATTTATTGCAACAAATGACTTACGATCCACCACACACAAGCAGGACCAAAACGTAACCCACTCAGAACCTAGCATGAACAATCCTCTGACAAGAGATGAGGACTACTCGCGCCGGTGAAGCCGGCTAGATCCTAAAAGGTTTAGTTACAAAGGTACAAGACAGTTGTCTGTCAGCTCCAGTCATTAATGGACCGGCCAAAAATATACATAGGGAAATTTCCAATTCAGGGTTCTAGGCCTTGACTTATCATGGGTTGGCGCACAACCAACGGGACTAAGCCAGAAGCATTAAAACATAACCATAGAATGCTTGCAATATGCAAAGTGGGTATCAAACTTCCCTAAAGGATAATCGTACATGAAAGTTAGTTTGATGCGTGCCCCACCAGAGGGGCAGACAAATCCCACAAGTTGAGTAACATAAGTTAAATGACATAGAAAACGTGAGCCATGCCAGATGGACAGAAATGACCCACAAGTTGAGCACCGCAAACTGGTGAACAACACAAGTTAGATAACATAGATTACCCCTGAAAGCAAACATAAACCTAAATAGGTAAAGCCATCAAGCCTGGAACAACCTAAACAGCCCCTTTCCTGACAAAATCCTTGCTGACTATAACATGGTCACACAGGCTAAGGAGTGAAAATCATCCCTATTTAAATCACTGGTCATAAGGACCAAGAAGAAAACATGTGAAGTGTAAAATCACTCCATGGCATGTCAACCATGTCATAAAAAGGCTAACCTAAATAACATGCAAAACAAGACGAGAGTGGCTAATACTCTCGACAGGTACAATAATATCCCTAAAGTTATATTTTGGCTACTGAGCCGCCTTCTCCCTACAAATTTGAATGTTGAAAGTTACAGCCTTTTACTTTCGTTTGTCTGGTCTGTCCTTCGGCAACATCGTCACGACCACAAGTTCTGTGCTGTAGACTGGAAGAAGAGACGTCGAACCTGTTGGCTATTTGACTGATGATGTATTATTGTGTCTGGTTCCTGGCAAACCGTGGAGCTTTATAGTGGCTGAACGTGACGAATCATGGGAAGGAAAGAAGGGGGGAGACATCCCTCTATGTTGGCAATATCACGTAGGCACTAGCAGCACCAAACTCTGCGCAGGCCGCCCACCCCTGTCTTTGGTCAGTTGTTAGGATCACTCCGAGGAGTCAAGTGGAGAGTTAGCAGAATTGTGAGAGTGCTGACACTTCTGATGGCGCCATACTTGTTCAATGATGTTTCCGAGGCGTGGTACGTAACACATGGAGATATACATTAATAGACTTTCACATATATTTAAGGTACAATATATATTCTTGAGCAATGATTATGTGCAGCAGATTTAGGCAGTACTGGGCTGAACTGGTTAGCCCATTACACTATCCCTATCTTGTGCTAACTCTATCCAGTCCACCTCATTACACCCTACCCATATCTTGATCTAGTTTTATCCAGTACACCTCATTACACCTTATCTTTTTAAGGTCCATTCTAATGCTATACTCCCATCTGCATCTAAGTCTTCCCAATGGTCTCTTCCCATTGGGTTTGCCAGTATGTAACTCATCATTATGTAATCTCACCCACATCCCAGTAGCCTCATCCCTTTTTCGACCAAATTTCTTCCTAAGCACCTTGTTTCCGAACACCCTAAATTTGTTTTCGTCATGTAAGGTAAGATACCACGTTTCACACCCATAGAGAACAACTGGTAAAACTATTATTTTGTATATTTTGAGTTTTACATTCCTTGACAGCAGGTGAGTTGTCAACAACCTACTGACCGAGTAATAGCATATATTTCCTGACTAATCATTTCCTAATTTCCATCTTTTGAATTAGTTTAAAGATTTGTTTATTTTGTGATCTCTGGTTGTATAGTCCCTAGTTCTGTAACACCAATGAGGACTTCCCACACTATTTATATTGTTGTATGAACCTGTTTATGGACTCTTTATTAGTCACTTCAAGATATTTTGTTAAAGAGCTTTAAGTAACAATTAACAATATTAGAAAATTCAACAATATTTATTTACAGCAATGGTATGTTAATCTCAAAATTAAAGCAGTTTTCCAACAAGAAAATTAAATATTCCTAATGGTACGCATCCCCAAACATATTAATTATAATCCAGGTGGGCAGGATGAGGTAGGGTGGTGTAATGTGGTGCATATGGGTGATGACAGGCATGTACACAACATTTCAGATGGGAAACCTGAAGATATTACACCCCTTGGTAGACCAACCGAGATGTCGATGGGAGGATCATGTTAACATGTATTTGAAGGAGGTTGTGTGTCAGCTTAAGGATTGGATGGAGATGTCTCAGGATAGGGTTGAATGACAATATGTTCTGGGGCCCATAAGCTTTCGAGCGCAAAATGCCTAAGAGTTAATTAGTTCATGGTATATTATAGGTACAGCCGTAAAATATTCACATGCATTATTCCATGTGGATACCTAATTAGCTAACATAAAAGCAATTTTAACATTCCTCTTTCTGGTTGAGTTGGACCAATATGACAGGTAAAATGAATATGATAAAAAAAGGTATATCTTATGTTTGGTTAAGCTTTAACTTGTCACATAGCCCAACATATCTTGGTTTGTAAATCTTGCTTAGAATTGCTCAGATGTAAACAATAATTTCCTTTATTTTATTGTTTATAATGGGCAATCATGTATTTAGGATTCAATTTCAGGTCATCACTCCATTTTACCTATAGTAATATAGGAAACAGTGTTGGTGCAATCGGGGGGAGGGAAGAAAGGGGGGTAATACCCCCTGGAATAAACTTTACCCCTCTATATGTATTTCATTGCCCTCCAATACTCTCAATATGCATAACCTGAACAGGTAGTAAGACGCAGTGGCAATACACACACACACACATCTTCTTAATATATATAATTCTTCTGTACGTGTGTATGTCACTGAACCCCTCCTAAACGGCTAGACCGATTTTGATGAAATTTTTTGTGTGTGTTTGAGTGGGTCCATGGATGGCTTAGATTCACAATAGGATCCGGTAGGTGGCGCTGCAATCGGGTTCTAGGAATTTTTTTTATTTTTTAGGGATTTTTTGGGGGGATTTTTTTTTTTAAATTTTTTGCATATCAGAACATGTAACCTCAAAATTTCACCCTTCCCCCTCCCACCACCGCCCCCCAATATTTATAATAATGAATATAATATTAATAATTGACCGTTAAAAAAATCTTAAGCTCATCAATAATTGACCGTTAAAACCTTCTGAAAAGTTCATGAATAATTGAACTTCTGAAAATAATTCATAGTTATATTTGTTTTTCGATACAGCTGATATTTATGGAGTTGTGGGCAAAATGCCAAAAATGAAAAGATGTTTTATTTTGTATGTTGTCTTGACAAACACTGAATTTGTAATATTTGTGTTACTCACTAATTGGAGTTCATTGTGAATGTGTAATTGTGATGATCACATAATATTTGTTTTATTATCGAAATCAATTATGCCACCCAAATGAAAAGCCAACGTTTGGGCAGGACAACGTCTGATATATATATATATATATATATATATCCTCAAATTCGATACAATTAAAAACAAACTCTAAATAACTTTTAAAAAGCATAATTTTTCAAAAATATTCCAGGCAAGGTATTTAATTGATTGCTCCCCTTGCCCCTCACACACAAATAAGGTTCTGCTGCCACTGGTTGGAAAGTATCTAGGGTTCAAAGGGAACAGAACTATATAACATTGCAATGTTGTATAAAAAGTTGGTTTGTAGCTATTAAATATGAACAAACCTTACAGTATGATTTATGATATCATAGGCAAAGAAAATAGTCTACAATAATTTATGGCTTGATAAAAGTGTATTTTTATTTAATGTGCAGTTGGTTGACATTTTTTGGAAAGTGAAATCATTCCCCCCAAGGAGAAGCAATCACTTTACCTATGAAGCCCCTTCATAGGGTTCAAACATTGTCGAGAAAATTTGGCCATACTTTGTCGACCCTTAGAACTAATCATACATCATATGTTTACTTATCTGGTGTATGACCTTCAACAGAAACCTGTCGTATTGTGTAACATGTTAAGGTGCTATCTCCAAGCCCCAGACAATTATAGTCTAGTCACACAATACTTGTTATTTAAAGTTTTTTTTACCATTATTTATCCTGTAATGGAGACACTTTCCAAGATTTAAAAACTATTAGTCTGTGTATCCAGGTAAAAAATAGCTTAAGTAAACTTTATTGCAACCTGCTTCGGTGGTTGCATGGTCTAAGGTGTCACTATTGTGTTGACTAGACTGCTGATGACAATGAGATCAGGGTTCTAATCCCAGTCCAGTGTACTGAGGGCGGTTTTCCCTAATTTGTTTCTTATTCTCCCTCTAAAAAGGAGTTTTACAAAATTGTGACAAGATAGAGGGGAGATGATAAAAAAAATTAGCATAACGTAGTTTATGGACAACCCCTTATTTCTCTCAGCGTCTTACTACCCGACTCATGTACATTAATTATGTAATGTTGTAAGGATGAGTAATGTAGAATTTAGAAGAAATGTACTCATCTGTGTAGATTGGAAAACCATTAAAAAAAATAACCACTCTTAGTACACCCAAACGAATTCAAACCCCAATCTTGTATTCATCAATCCAGCATATTTCAAAAGTGGTGCCTTACACCATTCCACCATCGAAGAGAGTTTCTCATGTTAGCGGTCATACATTCAGGGTTTATATGATGCGAGACTTGTTGGTAAGTTTAGAAACTAAGTTAGCAGCCATTCTCCTTGTTCAACTCACTAGATGGAGTCAAGAGGATAGTTAGGGAGCACACACCGTTACATTCCAGTGGGAAAAGGGGTAAGCTTAACACCCACATTTCCTCACTGGTTTGATAGCGGTTCTTCAACGAACAAATACATACCTCAGTCAGTGGTATTCAAACTGGGATACGACAGGTTGAATACCACTGATGTATGTATTTGTAAATATAAGTTTTCTTCAACTTTGTATTTTTTTTATATATTATTGATTGTAAGACTTAACATTTTTACATGCCCCATCAAAATAAAAAATCTACTAAATGTATTATATTTCTAATTGTTTATTTTCACAAATTAAGGTACCAGTGCAGCTTTATAAGTTTACTTGGGCATTAACTTAAATTCTTGTAACAATTACCACCCCCTTTTATTATAACCTAACACTTTTATATATTTATTTCCCAGGTTTTCTTTATTTGATGTTAAAATTCAACAACATAAAGTGAGTTAGCTAAGAGAGGAAGTTTGAATGTTTCTTCACTTTCAATTTCTTATCATTACAAACTTTTTCCCTACATGGAGACTCAACAGTCATTTTGAAACACAGGCAATCTAGTATTTATATTTCTTCCGCAGCTAGAGAATAAATAACTAGTTGGTAGCCACTGTGAATAAACCCCTCTGGTGGAGAGAGCTCGACCTGACATGATACAGATTGCACGAACAAAAGAACTTTGCAATGATTTTCTGATCAGTGGTGTGGCCCCAATCTGTCGAAAACTAGTAACACAGGAATGTGGGCTCCATAACCGCTCAAAGTTGTTCAATGTTAGGTGTGTTAAGAAAAAAATTTCCGATTGGCATAGAACTGTATTGTAATGTTAAATACTTGCAACAAGGACGGCAAGTCACACCAATATATTAAATAATTACCATAAATAAAGGCTTATAATAATCTAAAAGTGAAGTTACAGTTCTAAACGCTTTACACTATAATCCAAAGACAAATAGCGCCCCTATACCAACAGATGGAACATCCAAATGTCACCTTTTCAATGGCTACAACATACTACTGTGTTACTAATTACAATTCACAAGTACTATAACAGAAATGCCCCCACAACTTCGAGGGCACAGTCGATTCCATTGCGCCACCATCATGCAATTACAATGACTCTTTTTCCCATCAAAATATAATGTTGTCATTAAGTGACAGTGATGCCAGGATCACGATTAACTTAACTTTCACTTAAGATAAAGAAACTAGTGTGTGATCAGGATTCACTTAATATTACATAACTCAAGCAAAACAAAGACAATGGATTTGAACTGTTTGAAAACAAATTGTTCACTAAAAATGTAAGCAACCATTTAGGGCTTATCAGGCTAAAAATACTTGCGATAGAGGTTTATTGGATATACAAAATAAAGTGTAACAAGAGGCTACAATGTTTTAGTGTTCACGAAACGTGGAAAAGAAAAATGTACCGAAGAATTTGTTTGCATACCATGAACATACAAATGAAGTACTAAATAGCTGTATTGACATCATTCCCAACATGATTGGCTAGCTAGAAAGAACACTGTACCTTCACTTAATGTGAAAGTTCTCTCCGGGATAATGCTTAAGTTAAGTGAACGTTAAGTTGGTAATGACCACGCCATGAGCCTATGTGGCCCCCACCCTGACAGTGGTCAGTGACTTTGCCCTGATTGTACCGTGAGAATATTGAGGCTCTGTGATTCAGTAATGAGTTGGATTTATATCAACTCACTTTGTCATGCTAGAATTATTTAGTGGAAAAATAGCTTGGTTAGAAATGTTTCTCGTTAAAACTAGTTTTATTTTTAAATGAGTAGTAAAAACTTAAAAAAATAAACACTGGGCTTGTTTTTTTTAATCAGTTATTTATTGGAAAGTGAAAACTATAATTAGTGGCAGTGTCTATAAAGTTGTGATACAACAATTGTGTGCTATACAAACACTTATTTTTATTTTTTAGGTCAAAGCACGGTCAGTCGGTTATTAAAAGTCCTTGAAAAAAGGTTTAAATAAAAGAGTCGAGTATTTATAACAAACATAAAAGAATTTTTTAAATTAATTTTTTTGAACATTCAAATAAATTGATATTTTTTTTGTCAAGAACAATACTTAATAACCGCCAACCGATTTTTAAATCTATATTTATTCTTATTTTTATATAGAAACAAAAAAAAAACTTAAAGTAGGTACACACATTTATGAGCATACATTTCAAAGTTAAATGGTTACATAAAAATGGTATGGTAAAGTGCTTTTTTTTTACCTAGTAAAAAACACTTTTTTCCTTGGTATTTTATTTACTATATCTAAAAATATAAATCATCCATTTGAAAAGACAAGTTATTAATTTGGCACATCATTTTTTTAATGATGAATAATAATGATTGGTTATTAAATTTAAGTTACCTACATTTTCTACCTTACCGGTCATACAGGTGACTATTAATAAACGATTAATAACTCTAATGTTTAATGAACGAGAAATGAAACACTTATAAACTAATTAGCACCACATTTACGACCCCCGATAGTGCTGAAGAGCACTTAAGTAAGATTCAGCAGTAAAATATGTCTTTCAAAACACAAAATTAAAACTTGGTAATCAACTTTTAAAATAATCACAGTGTCTGGTAAAGACATGTGACATGTATCAGATAAAAGAAATTCTGATTATTTTTTTTCAAATTATCTAGACCTTGACCTAATAGTTTTTTTGAACCCAGCTACAATTGGAGTCCCCGGCTGTTATCCCGCCCTCTGTTACTATTAACTCAAATATGTCATTTTTATTAAAACTGATAATAAACAAAAGGCTTTTCATTTCCAATATTTCGTCACAACAATACATTCCATAGTTTTGAAGAGTGAGATTTCATATCATAATGAATTCTATTAAGTTTTTCTCTCTCTACTATTCCTCTTTTTCTCAAAAAAAACTTCAATTAAAAGAGAGAATGCCCGTTTTAAATTAATTTCGGCTTTTCCACTAGCCTTAACTTAATAGTGACTGTCACCACATGAGGGTGTTTCGAATCATTATATGGAATAACTTGCTAATAAGATTTTGTTGTGTTTTTACAATTGGTTTAATTTGGTGAAACATTTGTCTCCAATGAGATATAAACCTGTTCCTGAAGCTTGATCGACAACAGACAAAAACCTTTTGTTATTTATTTTAGAACTACTCCATGTAAATTAAACAAATCTCAATGTAAAAAACAAATATATGTGAAAAACAGAAATGAATAGATTAAATAATTAAAGAATTGCTGCAGTTGAAAACGTGTTGACCAAGTTGCGTCGGTTGAAAAACATGGATGTCTTGTATGTGAACAGTGGTTAGACATGTTCAACCAGGACAGTGTAGTACTACCACCATTTCATCTCTTAATTACTCTCATCGAATTCATCTCTCAGTTCATCACATTTCTCCTCAAGATCATCCTGGAAAGAAAACGTAAATCCACATTCCCATCATACTAAAAGGAGCCAATTCATCTGATAGCAAATTAAGAAATGGCCCTAATTAGAAATAATAGTTTCAATTAATTTTAAATATAATTTATTCACTAAACATTAGGAAATAAGTAATCCAATAATTGTGCCACAAATAAACAGACTTGATTATTTAATCTAATTTTAAAACATTTACTTGTAATATCCTTAATGTCATAATTCAAGGACTAATCAAGATTTATTTGGTTTCAAATTGTAGTTTGCCATGAGAAATTAAAGTATATTACTGGGTTATATTAGGTTTCTTTTAATACTTGTGAGGAAAATTTTTACTTTAATTAATTTTAAACCTTATTGGTACTCTTCATTTACTCTGAAAAGTAGCATGCTCACCCTACATTGTTACACTATGGTTCACCTTATAAGATAGAGTCTTTTTATAATTGGTCAAGGTAAGACTGCTACTGTGCTTGGTTCCACTATGGTGTAGCTTATAAGATAGAGCCATGGTGTAATCAGTCAAGGTAAGACTGCTACCTTGCTTGGTTCCACTATGGTGTAGCTTATAAGATAGAGCCATGGTGTAATCAGTCAAGGTAAGACTGCTACTGTGCTTGGTTCCACTATGGTGTAGCTTATAAGATAGCCATAGTGTAATCAGTCAAGGTAAGACTGCTACCTTGCTTGGTTCCACTATGGTGTAGCTTACAAGTAAGGCTGGGCCAATAAGCCCTTTTGCAGATCTTGCCGATGCTGAAATTTTGTAGCCGATATTGCTGGTAACCGATGCAGATTTAGTTGGGTTTTTTTTGCAATATTACAAAAGTGTACAGTAACAATACTCAAAAACAATAATTATCTGATTTTGTCACATTTATACTTTTCATGATAGTACAGTAGAGTCTCGGAAACTCGACTGAATGTGGACTGAGATGGAGTCGAGTTTTACTAATGAACTTGCGTGAGATGCATGTTTACTATGTGAATAAGTTACGGTTATGTAAATAAAATATAGTTTAGTAAATTCAGCCAACAGAAAAAATAGGGTGTATATAAAATATAAATAACTTAAATCTAAAATGAAAATTATTTAAATAGAAAGCAAAGTGCTGTGCGCATGTGCAGGCCTCGGCTTGTACTGAAAGATGTAGGTAAGATTTCATATTAGGTTGGTATACAACTTGTATTCAGTTAGAACTATGTTAATTATAGCCATATGATGATGTATTTTTAATTTTTTATAAATCCACAACAAATACAATCATACTGGCCCACCTAATATTGTTTTTAATAGTGTTTTTAACTTTTTTACTTGAGTAAATCTATCTCTAATATATTTATCAATTATTTTATAATTTGAAATAAGCCTTAAGGTAAATAAATTGAATGGTTTATTTTGTTTAGAATGATGGTTACGTATTTTTGTTTGACCTACGAATTATATTTTCATGACTTAAGAATTTAAAATATATCTATAGATTTTGAATTATCGGCGTAAAACATGTGCATGATAAAAAACCAGTTATACTTGGTTGATTGTGCCAATAACGGCCGATAAATCGGATTGGTTATTGGCATCGGCCCAGCCCTACTTATAAGATAGGGCCATACTGTAATCAGTCAAGGTAAGACTGTTACCTTTCAGGATAAACGAAATGCACATCTTGACCATTTAGGTGGATTTTCCTACTATGGTAGCTTTTATCAGATATTCTAGACTACACCCAATTTTTGTTTTAAACCATGATGGCTTGCGGTCATGTTCCCCAACAAGAGATACCTTATATCCCTATTGAAGCAATGTAAAGTTTTTAAAACATGATTGACATTGTACTATCAATTGTATAAAACTCTGAAAAGCTACTACTAGCCCATGAATATAGGAGAAATATTAACATGAATTATTAACAATACTTTTGAGGGAGAGGAAAAATAGGGGTAGTCAGGGGGTATGGCCCTGCAGTTAATACAGTTATTGTAAATACAGCCCGAGGTTTAATTTTCACTCTTAGAAAAATGTAACAAAAATCAGGACCCCGCTTCCCCCTTTCCAACATACCTCGTCGAGCTGCAGGCATTTCCCCCACTCCTTGAGAGTGATGCGATGATCGTCGTTCACGTCGCACGAGTCTAGGAAGGGAGCAATGCAGTGCTCCAGAGCCATAAGTGGGGCTCTGATTGGAAACAGTTCGTGACGTGACACAGAACTAGAACCAAACAAAGTTTTACCGACCATTCAATAGTTTGTCTTTTACTAGAGTACAATTTTTATAGGAAGGGCCTTAAGTGAATACAAACATTTATTTTGTGGCCAACAATGATAACATTTTACTGTAATATTAAATATGTATTGATAATATCTATCAAAAGTGACAGCTGCAGATCACATAGCTTGACGTATGAGTACATGAAAGTAGATCTAGTATTTTATTCTGTCTGTCAGATTAGGTTCTTCCTATGAGAAATGTACTGTATCCGACCAAATCACCTGCATATTTGCACTAAATGAACAGGAATAAGTGAGGTAGAATCTTAACATCCTGATTGGTTAAGAAGACAAAAGTTAGTATCGATATTGTGTAAGACTGCGCAAGATTTTTATTTATTAAATAGATTGAATATAATTTATTTAAAGAAGAGGTGGCTATTTTGACAAACAAACCCTTCGGTTGATTCAAAAAGAGATATTTTTTTTCAATCGGGGGGGTTTCTATCTAGCCTCACGAAATATGCATCATTTAAACAGTAAGTGCAGTATTCTTGGCGGTAACAGAAAGTTAATTACTAAGGAAATTTAACATGCACTTTCTAAATGAACTGATTATATCAGCACACAGCTTACAAACTAACTTAACTCTAGAACAGACACAATACCTCAATCTTCTGGCTGTCAATAATCAAAATGGAAGGTCAAATCCCATTTTCACCAATAGTAAATATTTCGGCCATACCATAAATAGATCCCTGGACCCTTTGCATAGTAGACAAGATGCGCTACCCACTGAGTTAAGTTGTAGATCTTTATAACAATATTTCTACAAAATTATATTTTTTATCAGAGTTGGGTCAGATCCACTATTTTACAAATCAGAATCCCCATTTACTCTTGAATCCAGAATCTGAATCCAAAGTTTAGAAAAAATTAAAACATAAGAGGAAATAAATATAATAGAATAGTAGAAAATACAAATAGTAACTAAACGTTAATATTATTTCTTATAATCCATTCATTATAGCATTCATAAATTCAATTAAGTGTTAAATTACTGGTCTGGGGTCTGGTTTTTATGATTATCCTATAAATATAATTGATTCTGAACCACTAATAAGCAATATTAGAGCTCTCAAATAAATTTAATTAAAAAAAATAACTTAAGGATTCAAGTCTTGAATCAAAAATTTTCTCGAATCCTTGAATGTCAAATAACTTTAAAGAATTTGAGGGATTCAAAGGATTTGAGGATTCGAAGGGCCCATCCCTATTTTTTTTTACTCTCCAACAGGATGCGTGAGCTATGTGAATGTAAACATCTCACCTGTCATGTGGATGACCGTCCAAATCACACCACTTCCACACGGCGGCGTTGCTCCAGCGTCTCGTCAGGTTGTTCTCAGCTTCTCGCTCCATCTTGAGGTAGTGGGGGGTCAGCTCCTGTCTGTCGGCCAGGTCACGCATGATGTTGAACAACCAGTCACGCATGCGACGAGGGAAGTCGGCCTTTTCCTCTTCGGTGCATTCCTAACAGGCACAGTCAAATGTGTGTAATTGTTTCGCTGATGTAGGTCAGGCATGTCAAACCTGCGGCCATATCACCAATTCTGTGCGGCCAGCAGACCTGTCGATATACCAACATTTAAGGTAACTATTGCTCTTTATATAAACGAAATAGAAATACATTTGAGATGGTGATTTTGGGGATTTGGCATTTGAGATTAGTGTACCAGATATGTGTGATGTTTAGCAGCACATAATATGTATGTAAACAATTGTTTTCTCACATTATTATCCTCTCACTTGCACACTTTATGTCATCTGCTCCTCATCTCTTTCTTGTTCTCCCTTGAGGTCTCTTTTCTTACATATTTTATTTACATCATTCTCTTTTGTGTTTTCTCCTTTTCCATCTTCATTACATGCCCATACCATCTCAGTCTTGCTTTCCTCTACTATCTCATGTACTCCCAACATCCTCATTACATGCACATACCATCTCAGTCTTGCTTACCTCTACTATCTCATCTACCCTCACTCTTACCCGAATAACTTCATTTTTAATCTTGTTCCTCCTCGTGACAGCTAACATAGTCCTCCCAAACTTCATTCCCATGGCCTCCACTTTCCTAGTTTCTCTTACATTCAATGTCCATGTTTCTGCTGCATTTGTGACAATAGGTACAAAGTACTCCCTGTACAACATTTCCTTACACTTAGAGTGCACTTCTCGTCTCCATAGCAGGTCTCTTACGCAACTATAAACAACTCTCCCTGCTGTCCTCTTCTTATTAGATCCTCTCTACTCCAACCCTTTGACTCAATCACGCTTACAAGATATTTTACCTTCAGTAAAATTATCAAATTTTCCGAAATGTGGTCCTCTCAGTATTTGTGGGGTGGGGGTGGGGGGTGGTAACCAGGGAATTTGCTCCTTCTTCCCAATATTAATAAAATGTAAGGTAGAACTCACGATTACGACTTGAAATTCATATGGTACTACAGCAATATAAACATTGAAAGTTTCCTTGGAAAAAACTCTAATAAGAATCAAGAACATAAATAATAACATTGATATAATGTATTCCTCCTCTCGTCTATAAGTAAATGTCTGAAAAAAACACTTTTAAATTCATTCCCAAGACTTTTTTTCTTGAACGTACATGAATTTAGTTTTGAGGACGGAAAGGAAAAATATAATAGGACTTCATTTATTTCACAAACACAAACACTATAAATATTTGCATTGCAAAATAATTCATTTCCAAATATAATTACTATAATTGTTAGACTGGTTATTTGTGACTCAGCTCATTGGAAAGCAAATTATATTGTTTTCTAAAGTTTGTCATAGATACTTACATTTGAATGTGTTTTGTTTGATTTGTTTTTCAAATGACTGTAGATAAATCTTTGTGGACCGTGTTTAACCTTTAACAATGATTTAGCTCAGTAAAATAATTTAAATAAACACATGGATTAATAATATTTTACAAAACATGATATAAAGAATATGTATGAACTCACAGGCATATCCCTGCAGACTCCGTAGTACTCAATATGGACATGTTTGTACTCCTCCCCCTTACATTCGGGGCCCCCCTTGTCACACCAACATCTCATCTGATACACCTCGCAGTCCGAGCCCCAGGTCTCGTTGTGGTTGGAGCACACCTGACAATCACAGTTTAACATTATTCATGTACTAGTTTAAAATATATCAATGGCCCCGAACAAGAATTTTTGTCAGTATTTTCATTTAGCTCACTGGTTCCCAAAATGTTCCTGGCCCACTCCTGAGATCC
>CABFWB010002603.1:0-21572 GCA_902151455.1 Timema bartmani | reverse complement strand
CGGCTCTGTTTACATAAACTATTCCCCCATTCCCCCAACTCTATCTTATAAAAATCACTATTTAGAATATTTGTTTGCACGATCCACTAAGGAGGGAAATAGTGCAATAAAATTCAAAACAAAACTTAATCGCATAAATTACATGCTTATAACATATTTAATGGCAAAGTCACCTTTAGTTTTTTATATAGATACTGTGTATCATTAAGAGTGATTTAAAATTGTAATTTATCTTTCAGCCTTTTGTTTCTCTACACTCACGAGGGACTAGAATAATTAACTTATCAAATAAATCACTGAAGTAAATATGCTTCAAAGATGCAAAAGCAACTGTGGCTGTTTAAGTTGAAGAGAAGGATATTTGACCTTCAACTTTGATGCTTCATATACCTCTACTAGTTACAAACACACAATATATTTAGTTATAAGTTGGAACTAATTTTTGTGCTATACACCCAACTATCTAAATTTGTGTCCTGCTCTTTCCCCTTATTTGAGCAACATAAGCTTTAACGATTATAATGCACTAATATAAATTAGTAAATAGTTCAGTTTATACCTTTTGGTGTTATCAACCAATCTGATTGGCAGATCGACTCCGCCTTCTCCCGTTAAAAGTGCCAGATCCGATGCGTTTATTTTTTTAGCACCACGTCTTACTATCCATTTGGGTTATACACTTATATACTAATGAATTAAGGATGAAGAAGGTTGAAATTACAGGAAGTGTACCCACATTTGTGTAGAGTGGGGAAACCATTTAGAAAAAAAAAACAGTACATCAGACCGGAATCGAACCACGATCTCCCCGTCATCGGCAGTCTAGTCTATTGCAAGAGTAGGGAGCACCTTAGACCATGCGACCATCGAAGCGAGTTCAGTTCTGATGAAATTGGCTTTCCCGATTTGCGCTAGTTATGTCACTAGAATGAGAATGCTCCACTCTATTATAGAACACTGTAATATGTAGACAAAAATGATAAAACAATCTGAAAAAAACTCTTCATAAATAACAGTTGGGCAAATTTTCTTTTACAACTTTACAAAAATTAGGAAATAGCCGTGGCATTATTTACTATCACACAAATCTATTATAAGCATGGCACTAAGAGGGTTAAGGAATGTGACAGCCTATCATTAGGCCTCTATGACTATTCAAAGTGAATGTTGGTGCACTGCACCTTCCTGCGGGGATCTGCCTCCTCGGGGCATGCAGGTATACACACACACTGCGCTTGTTCCAGCTCGTCCAAGACACACACTCTGCCTGCACCGCAATGCTTCTCAGCGCACGGGTCTGCAATGATCGAGAAAGTTATGTTAGGCTCTTTCCTACTTGCATGGTTGTGTTAGTCTCTTTCCTACCAACATGATTGTGTTAGTCTCTTTCCTACCAGCATGATTGTGTTAGTCTCCGTCATGTTAGTCTCTTTCCTACCAGCATGGTAGTGTTAATCTTGTTCCTACCTGCACAGTTATGTTAATTTTGTTCCTACCTGCACAGTTATGTTAATCTTGTTCCTACCTGCACAGTCATGTTAATCTTGTTCCTACCTACACAGTCATGTTAGTCTTGTTCCTACCTGAACAGTCATGTTAATCTTGTTCCTACCTGCACAGTCATGTTAATCTTGTTCCTACCTACACAGTCATGTTAGTCTTGTTCCTACCTAGAAGTGTGGTTAAATAATTAGAGTAATTTTATCCATACTGGGTTTGTTAGTTTTATTGCTGGCTCACCATGCATCGCTACATTATTATCTTTTATTTCCTCAGAATCTGGTTTATCCTCATCTTCTTTGTCCTGTTTATCCTGCTCCTTCTCATCTTGTTCCAACATGGAGTATAGGTCCTTCTCCCCCTCCTCTGCAATCTCTGGCTCGGACTCTGTGGTTGTCGTCGTGGTAGAAGTGGTGCGGTGGCGACGAAACTTCTTGTATTTCCTCTGGAACAGTCACAATACATCACAAGGGAGCTGCACCCAGGAGCAATGGTATTCAACCTTTTTTGTTCTTGTACCTTCAGATGTAATTTTCCTTCAACTTTGTACCTCCAAAGTTGTTGGTGCATAATACAATTTATATATATTCTATAATATAAATATAAAATAAATAAAATCAGTTACATCCAAATAGTGAGAATTGTATAAACTATATATTTATTAAATTTAATGTAGCAAATAAGATATTTTCGTATATCCCATGTTTAATACCACTGCTTTAAGGCATTACCTAAACCTTGAATTCATCTATGACTGTGTTATGTTTCAAGGCTTTTGACACAAGTTTTTTTTTACATCCATAACTGTTTTCAATCTGTGGCCTGAGCCAGTTTTTTTTTATTCAAGCCATTTATTTTCCACTACCTGCTTGCTAGGCCTGTCATAGTTTCATATGCCCTATAATCTAACTTAAGACTAGGACAGGCACAACATCCAGTTCCCGGCCGTTAATTCATCACTATGAAAGGGTAAACCCACATTTCACCAATTATATATTTTTCGGCCATTCCGAGAATCAAACCTGGGACACTCTATTGACTGAGCTAAGATGTAGGAATGACACAAGTGTCTTAGGAGGAATTGTCTTCTGCACAATGTCATAGAAGGAAAGGTTGAGGAAAAGAGGAGCTTAAGAAGAAGGAGGATACAAACATTGAATAACTTGAAGGAAATGAGGATATTCTGGGAGCTGAAAGAGGGGACAGAGTACAGGGTGCATTGGTGGTCTAAGTTCACCGACAAAAATAATCGACCTGTTGTAAGACAGAAGACATAATAACTGTAATTACTAACAGAAGCAGGATCTATTTTTAACTTAGAATAATTTGTACACTTCATTTATCTTGAAAACGGTCAGTCTTACCTTGACATATTTCACTATGGGCCTCTCAAATAGGCTACACCATAGTTTAATCTGTTAGGGTAAGCTTGCTGAAGGTAAATGAAGAGTACATCTGGTCTTTCGTTATGAGAAGAGTAATGAACTTTGACCCCTCTGAGATTAAAACCATGGTGTGATTTGTGCAGTGTAAAGGCTGTCAGGCGTTGATAATGATGATGTACTTACCACCTTGTCACCTAGGACATCAGTGACTAGAAGGGAGACTACAACAGCCAAAAGGACAAGCTGCAGCTTCATCCTGACTGGGGCTGATCTGGAAATAAAAATGTATCAGCTATAGTGTTCGCTACAACTGATTCAGAAATAATATCAACTATAGTGATAGCAACTGATCTTGAGATAATATTAACTATAGTGCGAGCAACAATTGATCTTGAAATAATATCAACTATAGTGATCGCCACACACCTCTCAACTTAGCTAGTACAGATCAGTGCTCAGATGATGTAATTGCAGCTGTGGGTTTTGCAGTCCTAGTTAAAACTAAGTGCACATCACTTCTTCATCCCAGCGAGGATGTGACCTATTCAAGATAAACGACTGAGCGCTATACCACACACACATGACATCACGTATCTGTTTATGAGCAGATGATGATGATACTGATGATGTCAGAGTTTGTAGACAGCACTGTGTGCGAAGTTGCGTTGGAAAGCGTTTCAGGGGCAGTTCATTTACAGATGAAAATTCACATTTTAAATAATTTGTTTCATTTAGTCAATGTTTGTTTTAATAACTAGGCTCCGACCCACAATTTATTGCTGGCCTCTGATTCTGGTCTATGCATGATAAGACCACTATAATTATAACGTAATAGCTATAAACTATATCATATTCAGTTTCAGTGCCATTTTTGAATATAGAATTGATCAAAATATATTGTATAGACGACCTAAATCTAAATTTTGGGTTAATATGGTTTGGCCCCTGACTAAAATGTCAGAGTCGAGAGGGGTTCATTCACACTTAAAATGGCGGTTGTAGAATGATCGCAAGCTGTAAGCGAGCTTCATAACTCAGAATAGAAACAACCATGAAAAGGTCAGATAAGAAACAAAAGTCAAATGATGAATTAAACTGCACGTGCTCTGTGATTCGCTGAGCCTACAAGTGTTCCAATTTTAAACTATTGAACTTATGGTTCGACGTTTGCGTGTTTCAAATGAATGCAAAATTAATTGAGAGAAATGAATTGCAAACTGGAAGTTAAATACTCTGCACAACGTTTTATGATTGCAATTAATAAAGTAGAAATGTCATCTTTTGAGTCGCACTGATAACACAAAATATACGAGCAACGCCAGGGGTCTCCCAACTCTTACATTTAGTCAAAGTATTTTGTGTAAGCTGCTGCTGACATCCAATTTCTTGGCCTGTGATGTCAGGAATCATAGGACATAGATTATTTTGTTAGTTACAGAACCACAAGGGACTTTTAAAACACGTGCTACATGTATGGATGAATTCATTGATCCACATTTCAGCCCCCTTTTCCCCCCACCAGGTTTTTAATATCTTGTAAATGTGCATTTTGATTAACCTTTGATTGACCTTTAGGGGCGAGCCTGACCATAAGTAATAGGTCAATTATAATTCACGACTCAATCATAGTATAGCATTGAGTTTTCATTAGTATTTAAAAACAAATTTAAATGATAATTAAATATAGTAAAAGTTAACATTCATTGGAGAGGGGAGGGGGTTATTTCCGTATCCCAAAATCCGCCTTCATTTCATGCCTGATCATTCTAATATTTTTTCTCTGTGGTTCTCTGTGAAGCTAACAATGCTACTCAACAATGCGACTGAGAGGTTATTGACCTCTCGCACATAAACCATAATATAAAACCAACTAGTAAAAACCTAACGCGTTATTTAATGAAAATAAATTAATAAAAGTATTTCAGTTCGTTATATTTCCTCAAATGAACACTGAATGGTGTTTCTTTTGTTCACAAAAGACGGGAAAGTAAACATCTTTATTTGACATCGTTTAATATTACTAGATGCCATGTTTGATCAAACATTTGATTAGCTAAGAGCTTTTCAATTTCAAAAAGGTCTAACACACGTAACCTCGAGTTTAGGATATCCTCGCTCGATACCGGGCTTGGGTATCCAAAATAGTAAAAATAGACATTCGAATAATTTTATGGAGTAAATAAATGTAGACCAATTAATGTAGTTTATATTTATTATACAGTTATAAAAATAAACACCATATCTCAGAAATTAGACGCAGAACAAATTACTTGGTGAAATAATACAATAAAGTCAATTTACTAACTTTTGAGTCGATGAAGTTATTCCTGGCCTAAGTTTTTTTTAATCACCGCATCTTACTATCCGTTTGGGTTATACGCATATTTACTAATGTGTCAAGAATGAGGAAGGTTGAATTTATAGAAAGTGTACCCGCATTTGCGTGAAGGGAAAGTGGAAAACCCTTAGGGGGTGGGGGATGGAGGGCGTGAACCTCAATACATTCGAATAGGATTCGAACCCCGATCTCGTCAATCGGTAGTTCAGTAAATTACGAGACTAGGGGCGGACAACCCTGTCACCACAAGGGGCGAATTGACCATTATTAAAACAGTGTGTTGTGGCTACATTGAAAGATATGTCGGTCATCCATTACTCAGACCATAGCGGGTAGTATCCGATGTTGACCGTGATAAGATAAGTTATTATTTTGTCAAAGTCTCTTCCTACTAAGACCGGAGTGCGGGAACATCTCCAGGGTAAATGATGTAAGTGGTTTGCTCGGCGGCTGCAGAAAGAACAAACTCCAGGCTGTTGAACCTGCATCATGAGGGGCCCTCGTGCTTTTTACGACTTTGCTTTCTTTCATTCCGCAGCTGTGGGAACAAACACGAGACCTCTTTCTCTCTAACACGCTCTCTCTCTCACTCTCTAGACTCTGTTTCTCAGCTCAGATAGCAGATACCAGAGTTGCCAACTTCACGACAGATTGTTTGCGAGCCACGCCTGTCTGGGCGGGTTATCAGCGCCTGGGACTCTGACTCTGAACCAGCCGTACACTTGTACATTGCTATCATCCAACTAAAGAGAAGCAGGGACGTTTTGAGTTTGGATTGAAAATGAGGGGGGGGAGTTAAGTGTAAAATAATAAAACACAGGCTCACGTCTGCAAATACAACGGTTTTGGAAACAATGCACTTGAATATTGAATCTGTAGGTCCTCAATAGCAGACAAACCTTCCTGACTTTTTCCTTATCAGGCGTGCTAACCACTTCGGGGGGTGAGAACAATGACCCTCCAATATTTAAACTACGAGTCGAACCCTGAGGTCAACTTTCTAGCTTATATCAAATCAAAGCGTTCGTAGAAAATCTACAGTTCAAGACCTTTTTTTTAAAAACCTCAACCAGTTTTCTTCATGTCATCGGGAACCCTGTCTTGATTACTTACACACACAAATACACCGACATAGCGTAAACTATATATAGTTTTTCAACTAAAAACGAACTCCTGAAGAACTAACTCATAAAACTCAAATAGGAATCAAAATGTAGTTTCGAAACATAGAAGTAAAGATGCTAGATCTTTTTAAGGTTTCCATACCTGTGTGTACAGTGTACTTTACTAAAGTACAGTACAATAATTGTCAACTGTCAACACCGATACAATGTTAATATATTATTTTAAAGCTGATAATAGCTATCAAAAGTGACAGCTGCAGATCGCATGACTTGACGTATGAATACGTGAAGTTGTTTGTCAGATAAGCACCTTGTGAACGAACTCTTTGTTTCTGGTCCAAGTTTTCAACAGAATGTAAATAAACTTGTGGGGAAGTGGCACCTTAATCTACTGAATTAATGTAGTGAATACTGTGCACTCGTTTAGAATGTGTACGTACAATACACGGACGTGAATGTGTTCATTACCATAAATTAATGTCATCTTGTTATAATTTCAATAAATTGTATATTATTATGTTTTTTGCTGGAGATGAAAATCATCCGGTAAAAATATCAAATGATTGAATCCCGGGGAAGTACTAGTATTATACTTGTCTTCATAATAACAGACGTTAGTGACACATTCAACCACCAAGCGTGGTAATCGATCGATACATGAGTATGAGAAGAGAACAGTAATATATGTTATTGTTTTATTCTAATGCATTTGCTGATGTTTCTGGTGTTAACTTTCTTGGGAGAAATTAAACTGCGGCGGGAACCTTAAAGCTTGGTGCTATCTCGACTGCATTCGTTTCACTTACAAAAGTGTACTAAAGGCATTTTTTCCATATTAGTTCTCTAGTTCCTGGCAATTTAGTCACATCCTCTTTATTTGTTTTAAGTATATTATTATTTGAACTTCTGATCCCCCCCCCCTCTAGATGGCCCAGTGTCCTCCTCAGAAGAGCTAGTTTCCCTACCCCTCGAACAAACTCTGACAAACAATCTGGCAACACTGCGGCGGTGAAATAAGATGAGTCAACTTCCAGCGCCGCTGCACATAATATGAGATGCACACGTGGCAAATGTGAGATTCACACGTCCTCCAACACTGTTATGTCCGCTCTCTGAATTCTCCGAAAGAAACAAGAGAGATAATATTATAAGGAAGACCTTGTTGCATATCCTCGCAAGGGTAGTCTCAGACTTTGGGGACATAATAGAGAGGAAATGCCCTCAGATTCAGGAATGGGTGTCACTCATGAATTGCTCTCCGTGGTTTTCTTGCAGTGTTCACTGAATAATAGCGAAGATGATCGAGGGATGTTCCCGCGAGTATAATATCGAGCAGTGTGGTCCAACCTTCCATGACACGTGGACCAAATGACCAATCTGCACGACGCACCAAAGATGGCGGGCCTCAAACATTATTAAATTATACTGGTAATAAACAAGCAACACTTTTTAGTTATGAAAAACTGCCTAGTACCAGTTTAAAATTAAATTAGATAGTAAATAAAGTAGCATCGCATATTGGCAACATATTCTCAGAAATAAAATTTCCTGGCTTTCCCTGATTCAAAAATCCTAATTTCCCCTACTGAAACCGATAATATAGAGATTTATAAATAAATATGTTCATACAAAAATAATCAAAATACTCAATTTGTTACAAATAATTTGTTTTGAAATGCACTCTTATCTAGAATACAAAATTATCTGACACCTCCCATTATTTTATTGAGTTTTTAATTCCTTTTCAGGTTTTCCATATTTTCTCTGACAGCCTGTATAGTGACTAAACCAATATAATCTGCTGAGCCTGTTTTTGTGCCGCAAGTTGTTTTATAACGCAGATCGGGGCAAAGCCTTTTCTCTTTTATTTATTAAAAAAACCTCGATATTTGTGGGTCAGAAGGAACTGTTTGATCCCTTGTATGGTATGGATAGTAAAAGTCAACGTAATTAAATTTAAACGTAAGAAACAAGACTTCCAATCGTATAAGACGAGATGGACTATTTACTCTTTGCATAAAATATGGCTCTATGGACGCTAGGATAGTGTGTTATGTGTAGGACAAGTTAGTTTGCAAGTCCTGACCTAAACTAATGATGGGGAAATGCAGTATTTACGACTTAAGCCTCTGATTCTAATTAAAGGGAACTACACTAGCATTGTTGGGGAAGGCACTATTAGTCAGTAGAGATGTGGGACAAAAATTTGTTAGTTTTGGAAAATTCTCAATTATTATCTATGTAAATTAATTTCAACTGATTAAATGTAACTATAATGTAATAGAGATATGGCTATCCCGAATGTCAACGTTTAAACTTAAGATTAATTTCTCCTAAGGTCGTTAACACCAGAAACATCAAACGAGCTTCGGTGGCCGCACGGTCTAACGTGCTATTCTCGCAATGCCGATGTAAAAGAGAGATCGGTATTCGATCTCGGTCGGGTGCACTGAGGGAGGTTTTTCCTATATGGTTTTCCACTCCACGCAAATATGGGTGCAATTTCTCTAAATTCAACCTTCCCCATCCCTGGCACATTTGCGTAATTAGTACATAGGCGTATAACCTGAACGGGTAGTAGCCTAGTAGGACGTGGTACTAAAATAAAAAGTAGTTAAGAAACAAATTAGTCGAGCCTTTTTAGACCCGTTGTGTGTGTTCATAAATCATACTTCAATTTTTTATCATCAATAAGTTAACCAAAATAATTTTAAGGTTGACCCAATATTTGTTCCCCTCTTCTTATAGCCCACTCGTCTCTTAACACACTATATTTTGAAGTATAATAGGCTCTAAGTGCCACCTCTACCCCTCCAACGCAAGCCGCCACTGCGGAAAATTTTCATCTCTGTCTTATAGTGGGGTATTCTAATTAGAGTCCCGAGTTAAAGGCGGGCATGTTGACTCTGAGCTAACTCTGCCAGTATACAGTCAATTACATCGTATGTAGTATATATAGCCTTCCACTCCTGTTAAGGCAATATCTTATACATACATGTAGAGCTAGACGCCTACCAGACTATGTTCTAGGGGCAAATAATAAGAAATTACAACATCAAGATTATATTTAAATTTATTTCCTTTCATTAAGCTTAAATTCAAGAAAAGCTGTCAACAAAGTTTTAATTTGGAAATAGTACATTAAAATATGTTATTGTACTTTTTACGTGGAATTATAAAGTGAAAGCGACATAACATAACTCTAAAATAAGCCTTTCCCCCAAATTAAAAATAATGAATTTAAATGAATGGATTTTAAAACATTAGTTTTATGATTTTTATCTTCGATTGCGGTTAAGGTACCTATACAATTTAAAGGTTGTAGAACATTTGTAAGTACTTTGTTAATATGAAAATTAAGCTGAAGTGAAAACTTTAAAGCTTAGATCATATCGAGTGTACTCGTTCCATTTAAATAGCTGGACATATGGACACAAATTCTTGTAAATGTTCCATCTTCCATACATCCCTACTCGCCATTGCGGTCTAGATATTTATAAGTTAAAACGAACTTTAGACTTCCTTGGTATATTAATTTATGAAAGGTCATCTTTCAGTTCGCGCTAAACATGGCCGACTGCAAACTCCACATGACGTCATTAGACGCCAACAGATCCAACTCGAGGTCAATCGAGATATTGAGAGCAGCCGGAAGTCAACTTGGAAAGCTATTTTCCCCACCGCGTCTTACCACTAGAGATGACAATTTTGAATAGGAACATTTTCTGCAGTGGCAGCTTGGGGTTAAATTGTAGAGGTGGCACCTATAACACTTCAAAATATATTGGTTAAGAAACGAATGGGTTATAAGAAGGGGAGAGGGGGCACGGGGTTGGGGGAGGGGTAGATAGGTAGCACGGAGGATAGGGAGAGATACAAATACTGGGCCAACCTTAAAATTATTTTAGTTGACTTATTGATGATAAAAAATTGAAGTATGATTTATGAACATAATGGGTCGACAAAGGCTCACATTCATTTGTTTCTTTACTAGTTTTATTTTNTAATAATAATAATAATAATATACTTCAAAATATAGTGTGTTAAGAGACGAGGGGCTGATAAGAAGGGTGAACGTGGGAGAATAGAAGGGGGGGGGACAAATGTTGGGCCAACCTTAAAATTGTTTTAGTTAACTTATTGATGATAAAACATTAAAGTATGATTTATGAACATAACGGGTCTACAAAGACTCACATTCATTTGTTTCTTTACTACTTTTTTTTTATCACAGCGTCTTACTACCCGTTCGGGTTATACGCCTATGCACTAATTACGCTAACTATTAGGGATGAGGAAGGTTGAATTTAGAGGAGTTGTACTCGCATTTACGTGGAGTGATAGTAGAAAATCATTTAGGAAAATCAACCCTCAGTGCACCCAACTGGGATCGAACACCGATCTCCCTGACATCGGCAATCTAGTCTATTGCGAGAGTAGCGCGTTAGACCGTGCGGACACCGAAGCTCACGTGTCCACCAATGCAGGCATCTCGGCAAGTTGAGTTGGAAATGACCGACCTACTGTAAATGTAAAATGAATGTCTTGTAAAGAAACACGAGTTCGAACCCCTCCATTCACGATTCACATACGAACATTATTGAACTATGTAAGAACATTTTCAGGCAGGAAATACAAATTAACTAATGGCAAGGAAGGGTGGGCGGGGCAAAATGGGCAAGTGGCTCCCAATCACCCATATATTAAGTAATTCTTCCGCAACCAACCTTTAAGAAAATACAAATATTGCGGTCAACATTGATAACATGTTACTATATTATTGTTATTTTTATTATTCTTTGTTTATCTGTACGGGCATTTATTTTTATAATCAAACATTGATAAATTCATAGTACACAGAGAATATAAACTGTTAACTCCAAAGGGTTCTCGAGAACCAGCCGACATAATGAAAATAAAAACAAAAACAAAAAAAGTATAGCGCCTTGACGGGCTGATTATCCACGCTCTCTCAAGGATAGGGGCGGGAAAATACTCAAAACCCGCCCCTATCGACTAGGACCTACATTGCAACATCAGGAAACAACGCAGAGTAGACCCACCCCTCGGTGATGGGGACCGGAGAAGTAAATATTACGAGTAAATTTTAAGTGAATAAATTGAACGAGTCCGAGCGATGTCTAGCTCAGTAATAAATAGGACACTCGTGTCTATTTTTCATGTGCACAGTTCAAACTTGAAATAAAACTCATATAAATAATTGAATCACTCTCTACAGAAAGAAATCCCTCTCCGGGTGACCCTGAAGGGGAGTGGAGGCATACGGAGGGTCGTGTAGGAGGATATCAAGCTTGACTTCCTCTTTTAGACGCGGCCATATCAAGCACCGGAAGTTGGGAACATGTTTTCTCCGCCCTCTGACGGCTTCTTACAACCGAGAGCAGTAGAAACCAAAGCGAGGTTTAGGAGACCCGGGTTCCGACAAAGTTGGTGTCTAATTTACAGATGTGTAGTTGACAAAGGAGCAGTTCAAAATGAACTGGTCGAACTAGTTCACCTCCTTAAAGTGAACTATGAAGTAATGCGACAGTGAACAATCGAGATTATTCGGCCTATCTTGGTCACAGAAACGAAGTGATAAAGCCGATGTTTTCCCATGAGCTACTACGTCAGACTTGTGTAGGTTGTTTGACAATTACCTTGTCCAATAGAGCTACCCCCTAGTCTCCAAGCAATAAGCATCACTGTCCCAATATCTGTTATTGTATATAACTGGCTTGGGGAGGGGCTCCGGAACAGGGGGGAAGGCTTGGGCAGGGGCTCCGGAACAGGGGGGAGGCTTGAGCCCCCTTGTTTTTATCTTGGGGGGGCTGGGACTATCTTAAGGCCCCCCCCTCAAATATTTCCCAAGTAAATTCAAGATCCATGCATAAAACATACATCTGTTACCACCAGTTTGGTAATTTTAAGTAATAAATACATTAATATATAATTAATTTAATAGAAAACTGAACTGCCATAATTTTACAATTTATTTTCCTCACACGAGAAAAAACTCTTTCACAAAAATATAGTAACTAATATTAGGCCTAGTTGTGATTGCCTTAAATAAACAGTAACATAATAGTAAAGCCAAAGGGTAGTACTTACTGACTTTTTGTCACAGATAAGAACAAATTGAAAAATTTCAACAGTTGAATTGTAAGTTTAATTTTAACAAGAGGCGGATTTTCAACCACAGTTCAAATTTTATTTTGCCATATTTTTATCAACTCTAAAAAATTAAAAAGCTGGACACCAATAAAATTAATACGTTTTCTTGTTTTGATGTGAATAAAATATTTAATTATATTTATTATTTATGTTAAGTATTGTTGTGATAATCTATATGATTGTGTATTCATTGTTTGTAGGAAAAATACCAAATATTTATTTAACCCAATTTGTCCATTAAGCAACCCTCCTCAATATGAGCAGGCTTACTTTTCATGGTTAAGCTATGGTTTAGCATATACGTTAGAAATAGAACATGGACGTAGCGAGGGGAGTTTATGGGGTTCAAACCCCCACATCTCCCCAAAATGTTCTGAAGTTCTTAATGTTGATTGCAAAAGAGTGTTTGTGAAACTATTTATCTTCATTTGATTTTTCAATCCGATCTTCAGAGATTGTAGCCTAGTTAATCCTCTAAAAGTATCAATTTTTCAAAAATGTGTCAGGGGAAGACCGCTTCAAATAGCTCCTAGACGCATCTAACTTTGATAGTAAAAAAATAAGGCGAGAATCCCTTTAAATAGCTTTTTTCGGGCATCAAAATTTCTGGAGTAAGATCACTAGATAATTTCTAGAGGATCTAATTTATGAAAAAAATCTGGTCTAACGCTACTTAAAATAGCTTTTATAGGCATCCAATTTTTAAAAAAATTACTGGAAGAGTACTACTCCAAATAGCCTCCAGGATTATCCAAATTTTTAAAAAAATCATGGGAGGTCTACTCTAAATTTCTATTAGATTAGTATAATTTTCAAAAACTCTGAGGACCACTCCAAATACGTTCTAGGACATCCAATTTTCTAACATTAACTGGGAGGAAGAAAAATTCCTAAAATAAATCTTGATATCTCCCCTACCCCCCATCACACAAATAAGGTTCCATCACCACTTTTTAAAATAATTTTCCTATTCCTAAGAAGTCTTAACATCATGTCATAGACTTACAATTTGGAATTTTCCCAAAATTAAATCCTCCGTACGCCCATGAAACTAAGACTGCCACCTTTCAGGGTAAAGGAAGTGTACATGGAAAACAGAAAACCTGTAAAGCGAATTTATTGGGTGTGACTTGAAAAGTCGTGGAGAAGTTAGATAAATTATAAAATGTCAGTGGAATTTTTGAACTTTTTGCAATAATTCGTGAAATACGAGGTGGAGAGCATTACCAAGTCTAAACTATTAGTTTTATTCCCAATTAATGTGATTTCTTGATGATCTTTGTGACAAGAATTTAATACAAGGCAATGAAAATAATGAGATTTTGTATGTATAGCTTTTACTATAAAATATTGGGAAAGTAAATACCAGCAGAAATCAGGCTGGTGTAAAATTTTAATCAGCCGCTAACCTGGATGATATATTTCAAAATGAAAGGACACCAGAATGTGGGGCCAATGTTTAATCATTAGTCTTAAGTTACATTAAAGTGTGTATGGTATCTGTCGAGAGGCTCAGAATAAATTGAAAAAGTGATTACAACAATAGCCTTGTAATGGGTTGTTTTACGTACCACTGGCTTGCAATGAGAACTATCAAGAATTATTGTGTTTTTACTTTAAACATTCCAACAAACATTTTATCTGTATTTGAGAGGTTTCCCCCCCGATCAAATATTAGAGTAAGACACTTTGATATGTAAAGGTTTTCCTCTCAGTTGTTTTATGCTCTTCACTTACAGTATCTATATTGTAAGTTGTAGAAAACCATGGCATTCAGTAAGACCCGTGGCTCCCACATAAATTTAATAAATATTTCTTCAATTGTATGCTTTAAACTATAACTACGATTTTAAAGAAACTCAAAATATCTTCTAGAGGCATCACATTAAAAGAAAAATTCCAGGGGAAGTTCACTTTAAAAGATTTTCAAGTGAGGAACCCTTTAAATAGCTTTTACAAAATTCCAAATTAAAAAAAAAAATCTTCTGGGTGAGAACCATTCCAATTTTTCCAAGTGTGGACCACTCTAAATAGCTTCTAAGGGCATCCAGGTTTCGGAAAATCTCTGGAGGAGGACTTCCGATTCCCCTTTTGGCTTGAGAGTCAGGACGTTAAAAACACCTTTTTTTTTGTCCTCATTGCCTATAAAATAACAATATAGACAGGGCCTGCCTTTCATTTTTAATTGTTGACATAAAAAAAAGTAACCATGTTTCCCTCCATAAAAGTTCCTACTATATTGTTACTAACCAAAAAAAGTACTATTTGTGAAAATTAAAGCTCCTTCAAATAGATTCAAAAGTCATCCAGGGTCTAAATTTTACCCGGTCAGGACCTCCGGGACTCCCTCTCAGTTAAGCCCCCCACTTTCAAATATCTTCCGTAGCCCCTGGGATTGGATGTAGGTCATGGGCTAGTGGAAAACTGAACTTAAAGCTTTATTCCGTGAACGACAGAACTATTGAACTATATAAATGAACTACTCATTTCAGTGAACTGATCAATTACTTGTTTCAAACAGTAAACATATCCATCCAGCCTAGTGTTTGAAATATTTGATTAGTTTCATCTTCTCACTCGGCAAATAGAACATGAAGTGTAGGGGTTATAGACCGCGAGTCCTCCATCTTGTTGAGATGGAAACTTCCCGCTCATCTCTTTATGACCTCCCATCCTGCTGGTAAGATAACCGCTGCTATAATGAGCGCAACGTAAGATGGTCACTCGTGATATGAGAACAGACAAAAGTTTATATTGGTACACAGCGTCTTATCCCCTTTCCTAACATGACTTGACGTGTGAATACATGAAAGTAACTTTACCAGCTGTCAGGTGAGGGCGCCCGTAGGGAAAATTGACTAAAATGAAGCCTCGAAAGACACTTTTTAAGGTAATCTTTGACTCCTGAAAATAAGACACAATATAAGAAAAAGTTTCAAATCAATCCAAATTCTTTGACGTTCTTTCGAGATTAATTAAATCAAATCGGACGTGTTTGATAGATTCTATGGTATTAGCTTTTACCTTTTACAGTATTTAGGTTTGAGGACCCGGGTGATGAATGGTTAATCCTTCTTTGACTATTCCGCAGTGTGATGAGCAGGTGTGTACTTTTTGCGACTATCTTGACTAAATCTGGACATCTGATAACTTTAAAGGGTATAAATACGACATAAACACAGAAAGCTTACATATAGTAAAGTGTTTTTAATTATATTTACTTTAATTATGTTTGTATAACTCTCATTTTGTTGGCTAGGGGGGAGGTGGGGACATTGTTTGATGGTTGGTTCCGAACACTGTTGGGCTGAGCCTAGCTACCTTGGTATTTTATTAAACTTCTTCTAATATTCATAAAATCTCAGGGGGGCCAATTGCCCCCCTGCAGGCACCCTCGCTTTCAGGCGAGGCCCTTTCAATGAACATTGCATAGATAGGTATGAATAATTGTTTACAAGATAAAAAAAGGTAAATTATGCTTTGTGGATTTACTGAATTTGATCTTAAAATACAAATAATATCGTCGAGATTATTTAATAAAAATAGTCGCTAAGTTTGCGGACATCTCGGGACGGGTAGTAAGACGCGGTGCAAACGACTGTACCATTTTAAACTTAAGTTAAAGTAAGAACACGTTAGTGACACATTCAAACACCAAGCGCTGTAGTCGACACGCGAGTGAAAAGACAACGATAACGTTTCATGTGTCGTTGTCCTCGGGAGAAATTAAACTGAAGTAGGAACTTTAACTCATGAACATTTTTCCGGAAAAATTTTAATTGATTGAAAACGGAAATGTTTCCAGCTCACATCTATAATTGAGAGGCGATTTTCCCAGTACTTCTACGAGCTAATGCTGTTACATTTCCTCCAGAAAACTTTATCCTACCACTTAGATGTATAATAGTTTGGGTATTGATGAATAGATACCCACACGAGCGAGCTCCAGTGAGCACGGAGTCATACGAGCATTGGGTGGGGGCTATTATGCAGCTGAATGGATGTAAGGGTGTACCTGCAAGCGTGATGCGACGTCAGCTCAAAGCTGATCGGATGTAAGGGTGTACCTACAAGCGTGATGCGACGTCAGCTCAAAGCTGAACGGATGTAAGGGTGTACCTACAAGCGTGATGCGACGTCAGTTCGATTCTACTGCTCTCAAGTTTACGATTCTACTGCTCTCAAGTTTACAAGACTGAGTCAGCCCGTGTGGTGGCAACACTGTCTATTGATAGCACTTGATCGGTACAGTTCTCATATGAAGAACCTTATCTGACATCCAGAAAAGTTACTAGATCCACTTTCACATATTCATACGTCAATTCATGT
Organism: Timema bartmani; assembly: GCA_902151455.1. Taxonomy (NCBI): domain Eukaryota; kingdom Metazoa; phylum Arthropoda; class Insecta; order Phasmatodea; family Timematidae; genus Timema; species Timema bartmani. The sequence goes on along the minus strand of CABFWB010002603.1, from coordinate 4,722 downwards.
GATCTGCAGCTGTCACTTCTGATAGATATTATCAATAAATATAACAAAATAAAATAATAATAGCTGTCTAAAAAAAGAAGTTATTTAGCTACCCCTAGTAGGTCATTATTTAAACCAGGTTGGTCCAACGTTTTCCCTCCCAAAGGTCAAATCTGACTAACAGTTTGCACCGCGGGCCAAGAATATGTTTAGTAATACCATCAACTTAATATAGGCCTTCAAACAACACTTTATAAACATTCATTTTCAATATAAACTTTTTTTGGTTGGTAGAATCTTTCAAATTTTACTGACGAATAAGTTAATTAATCTCCCAAATATTTAATATAATATATGCACGCATACATGTTCATTAAACAACTTAAAAATTAAAAATATATATTTATTCATATTTTTACTAATCAAATAAATGCATGATAAAATGCAATCATGAGATTTTTAACAATAATATTTGCATTTGAGTCATTAGCTATTTCACATCTGCCACCGAGGGTTTCCTTTTAATATTCCTCCAGGTTAGGCCAACTGTGAGGGCTACGTTTATAATGAGTGCGGACCGCATTAGGCTCGTGGGCCACAAGTTGAACCAAATTATTTAAAGTATATCATAGCCTAAAGTTGTAGTTTATTTACCCAAAAGTCTTGGCACCGATGTAAAAAAAAAAAGATTCTGCAGAAATTATATAATTCTGATCACATCTGGCACAACTTTGGTTGGCATATGTATGCAATGTTAGGGTGTAGTGAGGAGGCTATCTGAGAGAAAATGCACTCACGTTCGCGCAAAGAAAGGATGGGAAAATTACCTTACCGGGATTCCAATTTCAACCTCCCCCCGTCAACGACAAAACACTACCGCCACAGTACCTAATGACGCAAAGTGCCTTATAAATAAAGTGTTTTAAAGTGTTTCAGAACGTACTTTAATAAATGAGCTTTGTATTTTATATTAAATTGATCTAGAAAGGTATTTTAAAAACTGACAGAGAATATCGGAGCCACATTAAACTGTTTTATTTTAAGTGAAGTTTAAATACGCCAGAATGAAATATCACAGAGACAAAACATTTCCTTATAAAACACGATTCTTTGTTTTGCCTTAAAAATGAACCGTTTCGTTTGGTTTTTATCAAACTGTGAATCTATTTACTGGTAAAACTTATTTTATTTATCACCGCATTCTACTATATGCTCATGTTATAGCATATGTACTAGTTACTTTAGGAAGGTTGAATTTAGGGGAAGTATAACTGCATTTTTGTGGAGGGAGAGTAGAAAACTATTTAGGAAAATACACCCTCATTGCATCCAACCGGTATTCGAACCACCATATCCCCGTCTCCAGTCCAGTTTATTGCGAGAATGATGGCTTAGACCAGTGCTTTCCAAACTGGGGGTCGCGACCCATTTAGGGCTCACGGTGTAAATCAGCGAGGAGTGAGGTGGCGGGGGGAGTCACAAAGTTTTATATTAATCAAAAATCTAGGATTTGAACGCAAGGTGTCGCGACGATCCTAGCGAGGCAAAAATTGGGACCAAACCTTAAGAAAGTTTGAAACCACTAGCCACTGAAGCGGACGTAGAACTATTTCCAAACACTTCCACGTGGTCGGAACTTCCTTATTTTGTAGATAAACTGTGAAAACAAATATTGATAAGGGTGGCCCTTAATATTCAACCCACTCGCACTGATGGGCATGCCGTCTAAACGTCAGGCGCAGCTAGTCTGGTTGGCTGGATACAGATTCAGAACTAATCTTATCCTCCCTCTACTCAAATGCTGGTACATTCCCTCTAAAATAAATCTACATTCCTCATCCCTAAGCCCTAATAGCGTGATTAATACAGCCGGGATGGGTGACAAGACGCGGTGAGTAAAAATTAATAAATTGCCAAATAAATATTTCCTTGAGATGAAGACGCCTCGGCAGTATAGACGCTATTCGGAGTTCACTACAAGTGTTATTTTAGATGCAGGGAACACTATGATGCAAGCAAGGATTGATTGTCTGCCCACCTCAAGCTCGACCACACCTTGAGCCACATACCAGTCAGGCATCGGCTCGAGACTGGCTCTAGGATTGTACAGTCTCCAATATAACACCCTACAGTCTCCGGAATAACATCCAGTCTCCTAAATAACCTCCTAGTCTCCGGAATAACACCTTACAGTTCACGGGATAACATCATCCAGTCTCCTGAATAACATCCTAGTCTCCTGGAATAACACCATACAGCCCCCGGAATAACATCATCCAGTCTCCTGAATAACATCCTAGTCTCCGGAATAACACCATACAACCTCCGGAATAACATCATCCAGTCTCCTGAATAACATCCTAGTCTCCGGAATAACAACATACAGCCCCCGGAATAACATCCAGTCTCCGGAATAACAGCATTACAGCCCCCAGAATAACACCTTACAGCCCACGGGATAACATCATCCAGTCTCCTGAATAACATCCTAGTCTCCGGAATAGCACCATACAGCCCCCGGAATAACATCATCCAGTCTCCTGAATAACATCCTAGTCTCCGGAATAACAGCATACAGCCACCAGAATAACACCCAGTCTCCGGAATAACATTCTATTCTCCGGAATAACATTCTAGTCTCCGGAATAACATCCTAGTCTCCGGAATAACATCCTAGTCTCCGGAATAACAATATACAGCCCCCGGAATAACATCATCCAGTCTCCTAAATAACATCCTAGTATCCTGAATAACATCATCCAGTCCCCTGAATATCCTAGTCTCCGAAATAACACCCTACAGTCCCCGGAATAACATCCAGTCTCCTGAATAACATCCTAGTCTCCGGAATAACACCATACAGCCCCCAGAATAACATCCAGTCTTCCGGAATAACACCTTACAGCCCACGGGATAACATCATCCAGTCTCCTAAATAACCTCCTAGTCTCCGGAATAACACCTTATAGCCCACGGGATAACATCATCCAGTCTCCTGAATAACATCCTAGTCTCCGGAATAACACCATACAGCCCCCGAAATATCATCCAGTCTCCTGAATAACATCCTAGTCTCCGGAATAACACCATACAGTCCCCGGAATAACATCATCCAGTCTCCTGAATAACATCCTAGTCTCAGGAATAACATACAGCCCCCGGAATAACATCCAGTCTCCGGAATAACATTCTAGTCTCCGGAATAACATTCTAGTCTCCGGAATAACATTCTAGTCTCCGGAATAACATCCTAGTCTCCGGAATAACAACATACAGCCTCCGGAATAACATCATCCAGTCTCCTAAATAACATCCTAGTATCCTGAATAACATCATTCAGTCCCCTGAATATCCTAGTCTCCGAAATAACACCCTACAGTCCCCGGAATAACATCCAGTCTCCTGAATAACATCATAGTCTCCGAAATAACATTCTAGTCTCCGGAATAACACCATACAGCCCCCGGGATAACATCATCCAGTCTCCTGAATAACATCCTAGTCTCCGGAATATGTCTCTGAAATAACATCCTACATATCCGAAATAACATTCAACAGTTTCCGAAATAACGCCCCGACGGACTTGTTCTCAGATTTATTAAATAAATACATACAATTTGAAATGTATAAGGGTCCAATATAAACTATTTAATCAATTCAATCGTTTAATAGTTTAAACTTAAACTGTAAAATATGTCAAAACTGCAATTCATCAAAGTCAGTGAAGAGTATTTCTCACTCATTCCTTGTTTTATTAACTTTTGGCTCTAACTGTACGTAGTCCAGTTAATTACTAGTACTTTGTACGTAGTCTAGTCAAGTACTAGTACTATCGTTCTTTATATTACCGTAATAGTTCATAGACCTATGTTACCGCGTGTCTAATGACACGAATATAAAATCCCGACTAGAAGGTGTACTCTCGTTTATGCTGAAAATAAGCAGTCTTATCTTGACGGATTACATCATGGCTTTATCTTATGATCTGCATCGTAGTTGAATAATGCGAGGTACCTTATAGGGCAAACAAAGAGCAACATTTGAGATGGCAAATAACATACATAGCTCTATCATTGACTTAAGAGTGAATGTGGCCGAAAATATCAAAATAAAGTGTTTGTTGCCAGTCCCCGGATGATAATGTACCAAATGTTGAATTGTTTGCACTCACCCTGGTCTGTTCTGTGAACCTCGGACCACGACACTATAGACAGGACCTCACACAATCACTGCCGCCTCTCAGCCAAGTGTTCACACTTGTGTCTGTCGTGTAGTGGGTACCAACCAGTCTTCCTACGAATGGCTGCAGATACAACCAACCAACCAACCAGCACACACTACACTCCTCTTGGAATGTTCTAGTAGCTCTCAGACCCGCCCGCCGCGCCCGCTCGGTGATCCAGGATATTTCAGACCTTAGCATTTAGTCTGTACTTGTAGCCCACTACCATTCGAGAACATACGATAAATGGTTTAGCCCCCTTGCAGCTGGGGGATATACAATAAAGCATGTATCCCCCTTGCATCTGGGGGATATACAATAAAGCATGTATCCCCTTGCATCTGAGGGACACACAATAAAGCATGTATCCCCTTGCATCTGAGGGACACACAATAAAGCATGTAGCCCCCTTGCATCTGAGGGACACACAATAAAGCATGTATCCCCTTGCATCTGAGGGACATACAATAAAGCCTGTATCCCCTTGCATCTGAGGGACATACAATAAAGCATGTATCCCC
>CABFWB010002602.1:89133-102105 GCA_902151455.1 Timema bartmani | reverse complement strand
ATACTTTAAAGAAAAATACCTTCATCCATGACTTTTTAAATATATGAGAGCAGTCCAAAAATCAACTACATTATAATGTGATTTCTTCAAACTTCTTTGAGCCCCCCTTATTAGCCTGTAATGTTTACTTCATATTTGTTCATTTTTATTAAAAAATCAAATTTACGTATTTAGGACTTGGCTGCAATTTGCTCAACTGTAGATTTCCTCCCAACCTCTTTTCAACAGCTTTCTAATAATTTTATTCAGTTCAATAAACTTTTGAAAAGTATAATGTTTATTTTCAATAGGTCATTGACAGTTGAAAACTTCTAAATTTGGTTTTTTGCTAGTTTTAAACATATTTTTGCGAGAATTGTCTCTTGAAATTCATATAAAATTAGCTAATAATTATGTTTAAATGCTCTAAAATTCCCTCACACTATGTTAAATTTCTGAAATTTTCTCTCTCAAGGAGGAAGGGGGGGTACCACACCCCCGGCAGATGGGATTAAAATCCACCCCCATTTGGAAAACCCACATGGGGGCCCTTGCTTGAATAGCTACTAAAGTAATACTGGTAGTGTTATAAATATTACCTCTCTTAGCCTTAGCCAGCTGCCATTTGCATGCTCTAAACCTTCTAGAAGGAAAGTCCGAGAGCAAATATATATCTATAAACGCCAAATACTGCTGAATCAACAAGACCTAAGAAGCTGAAATTTTGCATGGTGATTCTTTTTATACTGTAAAGGTGTACTAAGAAATATTTTTGAAAAATTCTATTTCTAAGAGGCCTAAAATTGGCATAAGGCATAACCCATTTATCAGTTTATTTCCAGGGTAACAAGATATAGAGCGCTGAAAATTAGCATGGTGGTATTTTTCATTTGTTCAATGATCACTAAGAAAGGGTCTTCAAAAATTCAGATTATAAGTGGCTTAATACTGGTCTAAGTCTGTATAAGTTGTTACATAATGTATGTTTCTTTAGATAAGGTTTTATTTGATCTAAAGCCACGTATGGATGAATATATTTATTTGAAAACAATAAAAATCGTATGCACACAAATTAGAATGGAAAAAAATGTAACTAACACAAGCGTACGAATATTTATGACTCTGACTGTACCTACTTTTATTTAGGATTCATTTTTATCACAACGCTATAGTTATACTCCATTCACGGTAGGAATTACTCTCTGAAAGGTCTTTTTTCCTACCAATATCCTACTATATAATAGATTTCTGGTAGGGAAAAAGGCCTTTCAGAGAACAATTCCTACGCTGAACAGACTTTACGTTCCAGGTTCAGCTCAGTCACTACTCCACTTCTGTACATCTGTGTCAACCTGTTCTCTTGATTTATTTTCTCTTCACGTCCAATTTAGTTTTTCCATATATATTCTACTTCTGATTCATTTTTATCACAACGCTATATCTGTACTACCAGGTTTTCCTTTCATTTTTAGTATTCCATTTTAAGATAATATTCTTTTCAAATAAACAGAGTTCATTTTTATGACCTGTTTACCTTGAGTTCCTGTATATAAATTTTAAGGCATTTTAGAGTTTTTGTTTTTTAAATTTAGAAGTTTTTTGTGTTGCTGTCAGTTCTGTTTTGGGCTACCGTTAGATAAAGATTAGTTTGGCTTTAAGATAGGAAGTATTTGTACTCTCGAGATTATTTTTTTATCTGCTTTCAATATTTATAGCTGTTTTGCCATTACATTTTGTCGTTGATAATATCTGAGCAGGGCACTTTCTACCGATTCTTATTTTGTCACAACTTTTTTATTTCGTCATCTCCCACATACCTAAAAATACACAGATTATTTCTCATAGATACCTCTATTTTCCTTTTATTTTCCCAATACACATTATTAGGCATGGAGCTTATTGATATTGACGGCGTGATGGATGGTACCTCACCTTGTTGTGCCTATGTAGGAGGACAGATCGTATTTTTTCTATTCTCTATCTTACTTCATGCTCGACACTGACTCGCTGGCGCCTCAGGTGCGGGTCAGTGTCGTACAGCACATTTGTAAACACTCGCAACGGTTTCAAGAGCTCACTATGTGCTGACATATACAGGACCATGGTTGAGCACCAAGCTCATATGTCCCTCCGACCCACATACGCCACCCACTGTGAAATGAGGGCTGATGATGAAAATGTACACTTACCATCTGGTGGTGTATCATGATGGCAAGGTGATTATACAGCCTGAAGAGCCTGTTGAGGGAAGGCCTATATTACGTTTTAGGTGTTCTGGTCCCATGATGTAATCGCATTTTGAACCACTCATACCTCACTATGTTCCTCCTCCTCAACAACCACCCGTTATCGCTCGCCCTTTCCTTACATCACTAGGTGTTATCAGCCCTGCAAGTATTGTTGTCCAGTGCTCTGCCAATGACAAAACCAATAGTAAATTTCCTTTTACTGATTTATTTTACCCTTATCTTCCTAAAAACCAATGTCTTTCTGTTGTGCCTGATGATGATCTGAATTATCCCCCTGACTTGGACAACAGTTCCAAAGATACTCCTTCCAATGAGAAAAAAAGAGGAAAACAGTGCCGTGCTAGATTAACTGATAGAATAGAAAAAAAAACAGAGGGAGTCTGTAAAAATATATATAATGGAAAAACTCTGATGTTCATAGGCGGTCAGTACAGGCTTATGACGAGAAAAATACGGACGTTAATAGGGAGGCTGTTAAGTAGTACACTGCGAAAAATCCTGATATTCTTAGGGAGGCTGTCAGGAAATACACTGAGAAAAATCCTGATGTTAATAGAGCAGCAGTTGAAAGATACAACTTGGTAAATCCCGATGTAAACAGAGCTTCCGTATCCAGATACGCAAACAAACGTCCCGAAGTCAACCAAGAAGCTGTTAGGAGATACAATGAAAATAAACGATTGGTCCTGTGGAAAATAAAATCTTTACCAGGATTCAAGTACGACTGAAATACAGACTACAGTAATGACAAGGTTGTTTCTATTGGACAGAAAGTTGATTGCAATTGGTGTCACGCAAGAAAGTGGAAAGATGAAAGCCCTGGTCTATGTTATAGCATTGGTAAATTACATCTTCCTCCAATTGAACAGTCTCCTGATTGTCTCCCCTGCCTCCTTACTAATGATCATCCCGAGTCTCAGCATTTTTTGACAAACATTGCGAAGTATAATGGATGATTTCAAATGACATCCTTTGTAGCTAAGGAGGCACAAGAAGGAAATTTTATGCCAACTTTTAAGATTCATGGGCAAGTTTACCACAGGATAGGAAGTTTGTTACCTTCATCACAACAAAACCACTCATTTTTACAAATATATTTTGTTGGCAATGATGAAAAAGAGACGGAAATTCGGTCCATATATCTTCCCTGTTGTGAAGCCCTGGTTAGTTGGACTGCTTTAAAAAGTTCGGCATGATCCCAATCCTTATAAACGAGATTTTAAAACAGCAATGGAGAATGCCCCAGAAGGTCCAGAGTTTAAAGTTGTGATTCATGTGGACTGAAAACCTTCGACTGAACATAGGGTTCGATATAATTCACCTACAACGAGTAAGGTGGCTTAGGTGATTATGGTACAGGAGTTTGAAAAGCGGGACATCGTTCTTCACAGCAGATACACTAAATTGGTGTGGATCAGTGAAACTCACCGTGCTTATGACGTTCTTCAGTACCCTCTTATGTTCTACCGTGGAGAGTATGGATGCTTCATTAGCATCCCCCAGATTGATCCAAATTCCAAAGCCACTCTTAAGAAAACAGTTTCTTCATACTGTTACTCTTACCGAATCATGGAAAGAGAGAGTCAAGAAAACTACATCTTACTCTATCGTAGTCTTCGTAATAAGTTTTGATTGACATGTATGCAAAGATAGAAACAGAAAGACTGAATTTCATTAGACACAATAAAAGTAAACTGTGAGCGGAAAACTACGTACACCTGCGGGAGGCCATGTGTAAGGGTAAGCTTGGCAAGTTGGTTGTGTTACCTTCAAGTTTTACTGGTGGGCCCCATTACATGCACGATTGGACTCAGGACACTATGACATATATACGTCAATATGATCGTCCTGATCTGTTCATCACATTCACATTTAACCCTAAGTGAACCGAGATACAGGAGGCATTAAATGTCGGACAAAATACCCAAGACAGACATGACATTATTGCTCGGGTTTTTAGTATAAAGTTAAAAAAAAAGATACATCTCTCGATTAAAGGCTCTATTTTCGGTCAAAATAGGTGTTACATGTACACTGTGGATTGGAAGAAGCGTGATTTACCTCACGCCCACATTTTTCTATGGCTTCAAGACATAATCATTCCTACCCAAATCGACAATGGCATAAACGCATAGATTCCTGATGCAAAACTTGATCAAGTCCTTCATGAAATCTCACAATGATTCATGGTCCGTGTGTAAATCCGAACAGAAATTCACCATGTATGATAGGTGGCTCATGTAGCAAGAGATACCCACGTCCACTAACCCAGGATACTCAGACTGCAGATGACGGCTACCCTAGTATTGCATATGATCTCCTTCTGATGGCAGTTTTACAGTCAATATAAATGGAGTAGACCTTGACAATAATTGGGTGGTGCCACACAACACTGTCCTGTCCCGAACCTTCATGGCCCATATTAACGTGGAATTATGTAATTCTGTGAAGTCCATAAGTCTGCAAATATGTGAACAAAGGCAGTGATCAGGCAGTGTTTGGCTTAGAGAACGAATGGGATGATTTTACCAAGTATTAGTCAGGAGCTGTTTGGAGAATCTTATGCTTCCCCATTCATGAAAGATAGCCACCCATCATGCATCTCTCTGTTCATCTCGAGAACGGTCAACGAGTTTATTTTACAACTGATAATGCCGCAGGTAAAGTACAGAATTCTCCAAAAACCACTCTCTTAGCATTTTTCAAACTTTGCAAAGTATCTACTTTTGCAAGAGGGAGTCTCTATAGTGAAGTTCCGGTGTACTATGTTCTGAAGAACAATAAGTTCAGCCGGAGGAATCAGGGAAAGGCTTTCCCTAGACAAGCAGCAATCAAACAGGATCAAGTACTTGGTCGAGTGTACATTGTACATCCGAACAATGCTGAATGCTATTACATGCGACTCCTACTTCACAAAGTTCGAGGACGCTCTTTCTTTAATTACCTTAAGAAAGTGTCAGGTGTGGTTCATCCTACTTATCAGTCTGTCTGTCGAGCGTTGGGGTTGTTGGAGGATGACACTTGTTAGGACCGCACTCTGGAGGAAGCCGCCATTTCTGACTCACCGTACAAGCCCCGGGAACTATTTTTTTGTCATGTTGGTGTTTTGTCAATTGGCAGATCCCTTAAAACTTTGGGAAAACCACAGAGACAATCTTTCTGAGGATATAAAAAAGCAGATGGACAATGAGTTTCGAGAGGCTAGCATTGAAAACTTTATAGACATTGTTTACCACCAATGCTTAGTGCTTTTAGAAAATGTATTTTCAGTGTTTAACCAACCACTTCAGCAGCTTGGCCTTCCTTTACCTTCTAATGATCTAAATTAAGTTAATGTCAATCGCAAATACCTGAGAGAAATTTTTTAAGACGTAGTCCAACTTTCTCAATCCGTTGCTCAAAACGTTACTAAACTCAACACTGAACAAAGTCAAGTGTATCAAGAGGTCATTAATATCTTTGGTTCAGATTCTGGACGGATTTTCTTTCTTGACGCTTCAGGCGTAGCAGGTAAAACGTTATTGATTATTTTTGTTGCCTGCCAGTGTAAGGAAAAACAAGAAAATAGCAATCCCTGTAGCTTCATCAGATATATCTGTGACTTTGTTGGACGGTGAGAATACAGCACATTCTTCCTTCAAATTGCCTCTCAACTTGAATTAATCCGAAACTACTCTGTGTAATATTTCAAAACAGAGCGATACTGCTTAGGTACTTAAAGAGAGTAAGTTGATCGTTTGGGATGAATGTACTATGACTCACAAGGTATAAATAGAAGAGTTGGACAGAACTCTCCAAGACATTCAGAGTAATAAACATTTGATGGGTGGGATGACTGTATATTGGACGAGGACTTCCAGCAGACACTACCTGTCGTTCCTCGAGGCACACGTGCTGATGAGGTAAAAGCCTGCCTCAAGTCATCCTACATGTAGCCTAAAATCCAAGTCCTATCCTTGCGAGTCAATATGAGGGTCCATCTCAAAGGCGATTTGAAGGCAGAAGAGTTTTCAAACTTAAATTCTAGAAATTGGCGATGGAAGTTTAAAGGAAGAAGATGTCAAAGTCCACATTCCGAAAAATCTCTGTGAAATTGTTAAAGATTTGAAGACTAAGTGAAAATATGTATCCTTATTTGAGCGATTTACACATTGAAGACCCGAATTGGCTTCAGGAGAGAGCTATTCTCACGCCTAAGAACGACCCCGCAGCAAACATTAATGATTCGTTACTGGACAAACTTCCTACTGAGATAGTGAGATATTAGTCTGTGGACTCCGTGGTGGAGATAGAGGACGTGGTCCTCTGCCCTGTGGAGTTCCTTCCCACTTTAAATCCACCAGGGATTCCACCTCACAATCTCTGTCTAAAAGTTGGAGCACCAATAATGCTGCTACGGAATCTGATACCTCCTAGGCTTTGTAATGTCACCAGGCTGCAGGTGAAGTCTTTACATAATAACGTGATTGAAGCAACCATCTTTACAGGATGTGGTATGGGAAAAGCAGTTTTCATACCCTGTATTCCTTTGATTCCTTTCGACTACCACTTTCAATTCAAACGACTGCAATTTCCCGTCAAAGTATGATTCGCAATGAAGATAAACAAAGCTCAGGGGCAGTCTTTGAAATTTGCTGGTGTGGATTTAAGGAATGACTGTTTCTCCCATGGCCAGTTGTACGTAGCCTGTTCACATGTAAGATCTCCTGACAGCCTCGTGATTCTGCAGCCATAGGGGTGAATGAAATGTAGTTTACAAGGAAGTTTTATAAAAAGCATTTAGCCAAATTTACAATGTTGTTTAAAATATATGTTGCTCCTTATTTTCCTTTCCCTTATAAATATCGAACAAGTTCATTACAATTATTTCTTAGTACAAAAAAGCAATTTTTCTGTAATGATCTTAAAGAGTGCTTCTTAACAAAGCACGGGTGTTTAGCTAGTTAAAACATGTACCGACCAATTGGTCACGCAATGCTAGTGACCGTACTCGGAGAAACGGGTTGACACATTACGCGAATGTTTCTGAAACAAAAGAAAAAAAAATTATAATGAAGGATTTTTTAAACACCTGTTCAGGCTATCCACATATATGATAGTTACTGTAAGAGAGTAGGAAAACATTTAGAAAAACTACCCTCAGTAGACCCGACTGGGATTCCAACTCCGATCTCTTCGTATTCAGCAGGCCAGTCTAACATGAGAGTAACAACTTGGCCTGTTCAATAAGGAACATTAAAAGTAGCAAACAGAATATTGTAGGAAATTCTAGAGTGGGCTACAGCTATAGATCCCAGCCGGGTCCTTGAGGATAGTTATTCATAAACTTTGTTTCCCCTTATCACCAAGCAAATGATGGTGAATTTTCTACAATATCCTTCTCTTCTTTAAAGTAATTTATTTTATGTGATGTTGTAATGGACTGTGTTTGTATACAACCTCGAGCCAAAACAAAGTCACTTATAAATTATTATTCATTTTACTATATAACACTGAATGAGACTATGAATCTATATTTAACAAAATTTAATGTGTTTTACAAACAAAAATCTTGAGAAAACTATACTTTATATTTAATTTAATCATATAGAGGCTTGATTTTTTTTACCTCAATTTTAACGTACCTACAGTAGCCCCATGGCTTCTTTGGTGCTGACTGACAGCTGACAGCTGACGGCTTTGAAAAGCTACCGGACCAAATTTTATATACCTAAATGTTGACTGTCAGAAGTCAGCTGTGAACTGTCAGTCAGCACCAAAGAAGCCATGGGGCTACTGCATATGACTGTAAAAATTGCGTTATTTCACTTTTGAATTATATTATTTTATTATTATTGTGATAATATTAATAGCTATTATAGTTTGTTGTATCTTATAATACTTCTTGAAGTTTGCTTTCGTTATGAGGGATCAGCAATACTTCAAAGTAAAAGTGGTTAATACAATCAAAATTATAGAATTACTTACTGACACACAGTTCCATCGAAGGAATATTTAAACCCAAAAAAAAAGTAATAATTCAAACAAACCTAGGAAATATAGCTGAAAATAAGGGTATGTTATGAATAAGAGAAGGCAAGAAAGAAAATTAAAGCAAGAATAAGTGTCATTTGGTAGTGAAAAGATAAAATCCACAATCTTTCTCTCACTTTAGTGAGTTTATAGAATGGGGTGCCCAGGTGCACTTCTTTCCAGACATATTAATATATTCCAAGTTCCTACATGGGAGGGAGTGGGGAGTGCTTTTAAAGGTATTCAAGACTGTTGCCCAGTACTAAACTGATATTGAACTCATTATTTGTTTTGACTGTACTTTTAACTTGAGTATGACCTTTCGCATCTTGAACCGCCGCACTTATTGAACTTTCTCCCCCCGACTGGGATTCGAATCCTGATACATCAGAGGAGATGTGTCAACTCCTGAATATAAACTCCTTCACACTCTCTACCATCACATTACGAGATGGATTAACAACAGACGAACAGATCCTCTCTTACCCACCACGGTGACCACATGGTCTATGATGTTAAATTCATATTTTACCTTGTCGATATTGACTGGGCTCAAATCCCGACCAAATAAATTAGTGTGGTTTTATAAATGAGATTTATCTCCGTGGCTTTTACATCCATTCTCTACGTTAACGCGGGTGGACTTGCTTTAAGTCTTTCTCTTCATCTCTAACCTTTAGTTTCATCCCTTAGTAGTTCTCGAAACTGCATCAATGTTAACAAGGTCACGCGTCAAAATCACATTAGACTGTAATTTCAGTAATGAGGAGATCGGGGTTTGAAACTCGGTAGTGTTCACTGAAGGTGATTTTTCCTAAATGATTTATTTTCTCAATAACTTACCTTCATCATCCCTACTGCATTAGTGTAAATATGTGGATAACCCGGACGGGTAGTAAGAAGTGGTGCCAAAAAATTATCCTCGTATTAAATCCACCCAATTTAACAATTAAATCCTTACCCATCAAAAAATAAACTAAAAAATAAATACTCACATTTATAAATACAAACTAATAATTTATGTTTAGTGACTATGACTGTTTATCTTTATGACCGCGGGTCGATTCCTCTCTCCAATGGTCTTGATTCCCATATACTGGGATAGCATTTAACCACGTAGTGTCCCTCGTGCACTCTACCAAATACACAATTAATTAGAAGCGGCCCAATCCACGTGACATTACTAATTAATCATTTGCATATGTTTGCGCAATGCATCGCGGAATTAAATGGCAGCAGCTCGGAAACCCATCTCACCACGTGAGCGGAATCAATATCCGCGGGCAGTGATTGTGTTTAACTTTTCTTGAAGAACTTTATATCCTCGTGACTTCATATATTTTTGGAGCTTATTAGGCCATTTTAGCACCACAGTTATTATTTATTTAGCACCGCCTCTTACTACCCGTTCGGGCTATACGCTTAAGTACTAATTACGTTAATGGATTATGAATTGGGAAGGTTGAATTTAGAGGAAGTGAACCCACATTTGCGTGGAGGGAGAGTGGAAAACCATTCAGGAAAAACCACCCCCAGTTCCCCCGACCGAGCTTCGAACCTTGGTCTCCCCGTCCTCGACAGTCTAGCTCAACACGAAACACCACAGTTATTGTTATGGTATTTTATCTATGGTAGTAAAATAAGGAAAATTTCTCACCTTTTCTCTCTCCCACCACTTATCACTCACTACACGGTCGTTAATTACGTTGATGGAGTATGGATGAGGAAAGTAGAATTTAGAGGAAATGTACGCGTATTTTAGTGGGAAAACATTTAGGAAAAACTTCTGTACATCCAACCGGGATTCGAATCTCAATCCCTCCATCATCAACAATCTAATCTGAGGCGAGAGTAGCGCTCTAGACCGTTTGACCAAAGAATAGTTTCACAAATTTGTTTTAAATAGTATTATTTATAAGTTACATTCTATTAAATGAAAACAAAAGAGTTCAATTCATTAAAATTATCGCAAATAGCGTTTTCTCTGAAAATATTTGATCTCATTACTAGCACATTATTTGAAATATCGGGATGATCTAATATTTCAAAGTCATTTTGTAACATAATAATAATATCTGTTGCTAGTTTTTAAGCCCCCCCCACTAACCTTTAGTAGTCAAATGGCTTAGGGAATCACACTCGCAGTAAGTTAGACTCTCCCTCTAAATAAATGCGCGTACATTTCCTATACATTATACCTTCCTATTCTTTACAGCACTATAGAAAATGTGCGGATATGCCGAATGGGAAGTAATACGTGGTTTGTATGGAAAATGAATTGAACGGGTAGTTGGACACTTTGCATAGATAAATAAGTGTAAAACTGTTTTTTATGGTCATTTTTAGTTTAAATGCAACAACGAGTTTATGTAAGGAATATGGATGATTAGTTAAACCTATAGGAAATAATTTGATCAAACTAGGAAAAAGCAGAGAATAAACAGATTAAAGTTAACAGCGAGCACCAATATCCCTACCAGGGGCTGGCTATCCACTGAACCAAACACCTTACACCACTACCAATAGGGAAATGTTTTCTTATCGCGCATCGTTTTACTACCTGTTTGGATAATACTCTATGTATTAACTACGCTAGTGAGCTAGGGATGACGAAGGTTGAATTTAGAAGACGTGTACCCGAATTTGCGTGGAGGGAGAGTGGAACACAATTTTGGTAAAACCACTCCTGGTTAACCCGACCGAAATTCGAACCCCGATCTCCCTGTCATTGGCAGTCTAGCTCAACACGATTAGCGCGTTAGCTAACTACGCCACCGAGATGGGTCAATATATTCTTAAAACACTCACTGTACATTGAATAAATATAAAGCTTCTAACACATTTTAAAGCCAAAGTAACCATTAATTTGTGTGTTTATTAATCCTGCTAAAATTAATTAAATTCCATTATATTAGTTTAATCTTAAATGCAAACATTTGGGCCTTAAACACTAGTCAATTATCAACCATCAAACAAATAAAACATTGTTTTATCCCATAAATTATATGTAAGCAACTACTTAACCTAGAAAAAAAAATACAATTTGTTTCTTTTGCAAATTAACTTATCAAAAGCTTATAAATTGTAATTTAATAAAACGTGTTAACAGTCGTGTCATATGAATATTTAATAATTAATTAACTTCCAATATTTTACAAACAGTTTTAATTTGTGTCTTTTTAAACATCTAACTTTATTTATTTATTTTGTCACCCCGTCTTACAATCCGTTCGGATTATTCGCATTTATAATTTAGTATACTTTCTTTTTCTAGCAGTGCGTTTTAGTATCTGTTCAGATTATACTCATTTATACTAATTACGCTAGTGTACTAGGGAAGAGGATGGTTGCATTTAGAGGAAGTGTACCTGCATTTTCGGGGAAGGAGAATGGAAAACCATTTAGAAAAAACCACGCTCACCCGGCTGGGATTAAAACCCCAATTCTACCGTCACTGAACGGTCCAATACATTGCGAGAGTGACTCCTTAGACCATTCTACCATTGAAGCCGGTACCATTTAAATAGGAGTGCTGGAAGATTCGAAACTTCATCTTAACTTCTAAAAAAAGTCAGCTTCTTCTTCGCTTCGAAAAAAAATCCTTCTTCGACAATTACGAAGCTTCGCCAGTAAAAATATTGAGAGCTAAAATATTCCATTTATGTTCAATTAATCCCACTCTGGTCTGTTGTATACATTAAAATATAATATTTATATGGAACAGAACACCTGAAGTAATGATTGAATAATTTGTAAGTTGTGATGGTAAATTAATTTATAATATTAAAACAAAATATTACAAGCAATTGCTCAGTAAAACAATTCCAAGTAATTTTAGTGCATGAAGTTACATATAAATAACCGCAATGTAATATGTTTTCTCTCATAAAACAACTAACAAAAACTATTCGAACTTCGATTAAACTTCGAGAATATTTAATATATTCGATCCGATTTCGCTTTGAATTGAAAAAGCGGACTTCGCACACCCTTACTGATTTAACTAAAATAAAGAGAAGTAGATAACATAGATATATATTTATAGTTCGCGTCTTGGACTTGTGCAACTTAAGCTAGTTAAAAGCTGCTTCAGTGGACAAATGGTCTAAGGCATCACTCATGAGATAGACTGGCCTGCTGATGACAGAGAGATCGGGGGCTCGAATCTAGGCTGGGTCTACCGAGGGTGGTTTTCCCCAAATCGTTCCCCATTCTCTTTCCACGCAAATGCAGGTATATTACATCCAAAATTCTTCCTTCCTCATCCTTACCTTTTTAGAGTAATGGTCACAAATGCATATAACCTGAACAGAAAGTAAGACGTGGTGATTAAAAAAACAAGTTAAAATAGGACAACGAAACAGTGTACCGTATAAATTTACCTCATCTTTCCCGAAGAGAGAATTAGAAAACCTCTGTGAAAACTATAGTTTGTGAAAATCTCACCCATTGAATCGTTTTTAAACGAATCCCGGACCTCATGGATCAGAGTCGAGCACGTAATTCAAGCCTCTGGCACTTTGCCAACCCCCTCTGTTAGAGACATTTCAGTTTCAACCAAATGAATATATATCTCTAAATGTCAATATAAATGCCACCCATAAGTCGCCACGGCTGTGACTGCAGATAGCGCTAAGAAAATGACGCCTACATGCGTTCGTGTAGATTCACGCCTGGGCTAATGAGTAAACCATGATCTTAAGCTCGGGACAATCCTATAGTTGGGGGACAT